>JAASFW010000277.1:0-25141 GCA_023334005.1 Globisporangium orthogonon | reverse complement strand
TGCTGGGTGGCATCACGGTGTTCTACGTCACGTTCGCGTTCCTGTGGTCGGTCTCGACGAACATCATGGGTATCTTCGACAGCACGGCGTGCCTCGTGATCGCGGGCGGCGACGGCTGCTAAGCTACTGTGCGCATGTTGCACGTGCGATATCCTGCTGCTGGTGCCAACCATGTAATGTTGGGTGCTGCCTTCTTGCGAGTCTCGCACGAATGAAGTGTCGAGGGTGGGTTCCTAGTTCCTTCTTCTCTCTTTTTGGTAACGTGTGCGAGTACAGCAAGACTTTTTCATATCACACTTTGATCGATTGCCTTGCTTTCTTGCCTCTCTCGGTCGTCTGGCTTTCGCAGTTCATCAGCTTGTCCTCGCGACGAGTGTGGTGATTGCCGGTCTTCTGAGCAGGTCTTTCGATTGAAAGAATGATGAGATTAGGGCGCTCGCTTGTCGGGTTTCAAGGCGACTTCGCGTTTGGATCGGACACGAAGTAGTGAAACTGCGGGTTGAGCACGTCGGAAACTCCGACAAGCGAACCATGAAGAATGGACTCCACCGGTCAGCATCGAGACGCATGCCACCGGTTTCTCGCAGACGCCCGAGCGTTCTGTGAAAACTTGACTCGGGCGCGATGCGCAACGCTGACGCAACAATGGATTTGTCGAAGTATCGTTTAGTCGAAGTAAAGTGGAGTACAGTAGGTGACGAAAACCTTGTCAAGCATGAGCCGATCCAATCAGAGGTCTTGTCCGTTTTGTGGACCACAATGCCACTGGATGAGTGCGTTTTTGCGCTTGTAACGAGGTCTCGTCCTGGCTGTGTGCGTTTTGGGCTCTTGTATGGAGAGCAGTGATGCGTAGGAAATGAGTCAAACTATCAAAAAGGATCCCAATTTCTCGGACAAATCAGCAGCTTTAGCACAATTGAGCGTCTAGAAACATGCATTGCTCATTCTAGCTAGACTAACGCAGATACTTACTGGAGTTGACATGCCCATTTTCGAAGCACTTCTGCTCGATGTTCAGTTCGAGTACTGTAAGTGTATCGGAGCCCACCAAGCGTACGAGCGACTGAGCGAGAAGAGCAGTCGGTCCCTCCCTCCCGCTCGCCCTCCCGCCCGCTCTTCGCCGCCGCCCAAGTCGCTCGTCGCCCGCGCTCACTCACGCACACCACAAGGCCGCCCGCTCGGCGTCGCACGTGGCACCGCAGACGCAGCAGTAGCAGCAGGAGGCCGCCAGCAGAATGGCGCCCACGGCCTCCACGACCGCTATGCTCGAGCGCGCGTCCTACAGCAGCAGCGGCGTGCCGGACGACAGCGAAGACGGCCACAGCCCCGCGCTTCCCCCCGGCGCGCTGCGCCTCGGTGCCGCCCGCACACCGCTGGACGGCGACGCGTCACCGTACGAGCCCATGAAGACGCCTTTGCCGCCAGCGGCGTGGCGCGAATTCGAGGGAGGCGCGCTCCGTCGCGGCAGCGCGCCCACGCTCATGTCCCGCGAGACCATCGGGCTCTTCGCGCAGTACGCGGCCGTGGGGCTCATCTACGGCGCGCTGCCTGGCATGATTTACCCGTTTCTGACCAACTACCTGAACGCCGAGGGCGAGACGTCCGTGTCGGCGCGCGTGCTCGTGCTTGTGCCCTGGTCCTTCAAGGTCTTCTACGGGATGCTCACAGACTGCTTCCCGATCTTCGGCTACCGGCGGCGGCCCTATATGATCCTCGGCTGGGGCATCTGCCTTATCTTCCTCATCGTCATGGCGTGCACGCCGATAGGCAAGCCATACTACCCGGACCCAATGTACTGGGAGCGCGACCCGGACACGTTCACTCCGGCCGAGCAAGCGTCATTCAATACCAGCGCCTCCGAGTCCGGCGGCAAGTACGTCGTGCTCATGATGTTCTCGGCGGTCGGCTACGTGATGGCAGACGTGGCAGCGGACGCCGTGCTCGTCGAGTACGCGCAGCGCGAGCCGCTCGCGCACCGCGGACGCCTCCAGACGGGGATCTACACGGTGCGCACAACGGCGATCGTGATCGTCAACCTACTGCTGGCGTTCCTGTTCAACGGCAAGGACTACGGCGGCACGTACGACTTCACGCTGAGCTTCCCCCAGGTCATGCTGTGCCTCGCAGTGCTCCTGGCGCCGATTCTCCCAATCACGTGGTTATTCATCCGCGAGGAGCAATTTGTGTCCCCGGGCTTCTGCGCGTACATCCAAGAGCTCTGGGGCGTGCTGCAGACGCGGGCGGTGTACCAGGTGATCGCGTACAAGTTCTTCTCCGGCGTGTTTGAGAACATCTCGTTCGTCTCGAGCGATCCAGTGCAGAAGATCTGGGCGAACGTCGAGCCGCGTAGCGAGAAGCTCGCGCTGGTGATCACGAACGGCGTGATGGCGTTCACACTCGTGATGACGGGCAAGTACGGTCTCGGCTGGAACTGGCGCGTCATGCTCTTCGTGACGCTGATCATCGTGGTCGTGCTCGACGCGATCTGCACGTTCATGGTAGTGTGGGACGTGGTGCGCAACCAGTACTTCTGGCTCGGGATTCCTGTGGTCGAGCAGATCCCGCAAGGCGTCAACTTCATCGTTGCGACGTATGTGGTCGTGGAGCTCGCAGGCCTGGGACACGAAGGCGCCATCTACGCGCTCCTCACGACGGTCAACAACCTATCCGACCCGTTCGCCAAGTCCATCACGAAGCAGATCGACTCGGCGTGGGACGTCACGAACACCCAGATCCAGGGCGACTCGCACGACGTGCGCACGAAGATCTCCACGACGCTCTTCATCATGTACGGCATGAAGCTGTTCTCGCTGGTGTTCCTGCCGCTGCTGCCATCGCAGAAGAAGGAGACGCAGATCCTTAAAGCCACGGGCGGCTCGAGCCGGAGCATGGGCATCTTCACGCTCTCGTACGTCATCTTCGCGATGGTCTGGTCCGTCATGACGAACATCATGAAGATGTACAAGGCCACGTCGTGTCTCTTGATCGCCGGCGGCAAAGGCTGCAAGGATCCGGGCGAGTGATGACGGACGGACGGACGGGAGGAAGGTGAGTGGAGTGTAGGATAGTAAATTTTTGCTGGAGCGGCAGGCAGGCAGGCAAGCAGGCAGGCAGTCGACTGGTGGTGTTGCGCTTGCCTGCGGTTGCCCATGTCGTCGATGATATAAGCCGTCAATATGAGACTTGCGTTGTGTTTTCATCACGTGGCTCCCGTCGACCAGTGTCACAGCGTTTGTTCGTTCCTGTCCATCGAGACAGCAGTCCGCATCTCCAGCCGCTGCGCTTCGCGTGGAAGTGCACTTGACCGCCCTTCGCGTCATTATTTCTGAGGATTCCCGCAAAAAACAATGTCCAATCGCACTTTTACGAGTGGAAATAACCGGCTCACTCGAGCGTTGTGATTGGCCTCCTCCAATGTGAACTTAATTGGCTCCTTTCTCTCTAAGCGCAGTGCACCAGTTAAGAGCAGCAACCAAGGAGAGCACCATGAGCTACGGAGGCTACGAGGCGTACGGCAACGACGACTTCGGCGGCGGCGGCTTCATGGAGAGCTCGCAGGGCGGCGGCGGCAGCCAGGGGACGCCCAGCAAGCGCGGTGGCGGCGGCGGCGGGCGGCCCTCGCGTGAGGCGCAGACGCTGCTGCCGATCACGGCCAAGCAGCTCGCGAGCCGCAGCACTTCGGACGACGACGTGATCCGCATCGACGGCCAGGAGGTGACGAACGTCAAGCTCGTGGGACTCCTCTCGAACGTCGTGCCGCACTCCACGAACGTCAACTTCCAGCTGGACGACGGCACGGGCGTCGTCGACGGTCGCATGTTCCTGCACTCGGAGGACACCGACTACGCCGAGAGCGAGGTCGCCAAGCTGCGGTGCGTTTGCATCTATATAGTAAAACTAAGCTGTATAAGGTGAGAGAGCTGACTGCTTACCACTCGACCAGCGACGGCATCTACGTCCGCGTGGTCGGCAACCTGCGCACGTTCCAGGGGAAGGTGTCGCTGTCGGCGTTCGCCGTCACGCCGATCGAGGACTTCAACGAGGTGACGCACCACTTTCTGGACGCGATCTACGTGCACTGCTACGCCACGAAGGGTCCGCTGAACGGTGGCGGCGCTGGCATTAGTGCGGGCAACGCGTTCGGCGCGCCCGCGAAGAGCGGCTTCGACGCGCCCATCGGCCAGCAGCAGCAGCAGACGTGGAACCAGGGCGGCGGCGGCGCGTACCTCGGCCAGAGCGGCATGGGCATGGGCGGCGGCATGGACTACGGCATGATGGACTCGACGTTCTCGCCCGAGCAGAAGGCGATCCTGGACGTGCTCGGCCGGTGCACGAGCGACCGCGGGCTCAAGATCGACCAGATCTTCGCGGACCTGCGCGGGCAGATGAGCGAGGAGCAGCTGCGCGGCGCGCTCAACTACCTCACGAGCGAGGGCCACGTGTACTCGACGATCGACGAGAACCACTTCAAGCGCACGGCGTAGCGAGCGTAGAATCAGCCCACGAGCGACTGGCGGCGAGCGCTGCGACTTGACATAACCCGAACGATCGGCAGTCGGCTCTATTGGTATTTAACTGCTGCCGTTAGTCTACTGTACGAACAACACACGCGGTCTCTCTGAGATTCACAGGCCAGAGCTAGAGCGCGTCATCGACGTCAAATTCCTCCAGCTCGCCGTTGAAGAGCCACCGCTTGATCGTCTCGTACACGCCGAAGCAGATCCCCGCCTGCGGCATGACCGCGAACGTGCGGCAGGACGCGCCCTTCCAGAGCCCCGGGACGCCCTCGCGCGCCGCGATCTCGCGGAAGCAATGGCCCAGGCCGTGGTACACCTTGTGCTTGCCCTGCGTCATGAGGCGCACAGTCACGACATCGAGCGGGTTGGTGATGAACGCGGCACCGCCGCCCGCGAGCGAGCCGAGCGCCAGCGACTCGAGCGTGCGCAGCGGCCGCTCGTGCTTCTCCGTGGCCACCACGTGCTTCTTGTACTGGCCCTTGAGCGTCTCGTAGAAGAGGAACGAGAACGCCGAGAAGAACGTGTCGACGCTCAGACACGCCGAGTAGCCCGCGTACAGCCCGCGCACGCCCTCGGAGCGCAGGATCGACATGCCTGCGTGCAACGTGCCGCGGTAGTTGGTCGTGTACTTGATGGCGCCGCCGCTCGCGGCATGCGGGTTGCGCCCGAGCTGCAGGCGCGACTTGATCACCTCACCCGGCACCGAGACGGCCGAGATCACCACCTCGCTGCACGCGCCAGAGAGGAAGAAGACGGCGCTGTGGTGGCGCTCCGCCACGTGCGGCAGCGCCGCCGCCTTGAGCGTCTCGTACGTACCAAAGTACGTGGCGGCGCACACGGGCGAGCACATCATGGTCGTGCCGAGACCGCCGAAATAGCCGCGGATCCCCTCTGCGAAAACAAAGATCCTTAGTCATGACAGAAGTCACACGCTCGAGCGACCGGCACAGACGCACCTTCGCGCAGGATCGTGCGGATGGTGCGCCAGACGCTCGCGTACTTGGGCGAAGGCGCGTGCTGCACCTTCATGCGCAGGTTCACTACGTCCAGCGGGTGCAGCATCGAGTCCGCCACGACGCCCGCCACAGCACCCGAGAAGAACGCGCGCGCCGCCGGCGACAGCGACGCAGGGGAAAGCGCCGCGGACGTGGCCGTGGGGGTCGGCGTGCCGGTGGTCATGGCGGGGAACGTCGGCGGGAGGGCGGAGGACCGCGACTGCCTGTCTGTTTGCCTGCTTGCTTGGCCTCGATCCGCTCGATCAGTTAGCATGTGAGAGCTCCCTCAGCCACACACCTGATGAAATGCATACGTCATGCTGGGCGGGAGGGAGCGACCACAGATCCGTTGAGACATTTTTGTTCGAATGGATTGAGTGGGAGCCTTTGTAAATGCATAATGCGATATCCGACTTGATAACGGCACAACTGGGCCAAATTGCCGTTTCAAATTGGTAACTTTGTACTCCATGTCCAATTTGTAGCGTGTCGCTCATTTCTTCGTTTTCCAGCGAGCAGGACGCGCAGGAGTCTCGCACGGCTCGCAGCCCAGCCACTACCGCCACTACCGCCACCACCACCACCACCGCCGTTCGCTTTTGAGTCTGTGAATTGAGACGGGCAAGCACGAATTGACTAGGGTTTCATGCCGCCTCCAAAATGGTCCAATCCGTGCGATAGGAGCAAACTTGTCATTAATTGCAGTGTCGTTTCAAGCGGAGATAAATTGTGCTTCTCTTCACAAGCTCCGAAATAGCGCATACAATACACTCAACACGACTCAACACGCCCACGATGTGACACCCTCAGTTTCCGATCCGCCACGTCGTCCGCGCCACTCGAGGTGCCGCTGCCGCCACCATGCATGTCCGCCGCCACTCGCAGCAGCAGCTGCAGCTGCTGCTGCTGTGTTTGAGTCTGAGTCTGCTGCTCGGTGCGAGCGCCGTCGCCGCCGCGCCGCAGACCAAGGACGACCTCAAGCCCCTCTCCGACTTCGACGGCTACGACGCGCTCGCCGTGGCGCTCATGGTCGTCGGGCTCGCGGCGGCGTCCGCCGGCGGCGTGGGCGGCGGCACCATCCTCGTGCCACTGCTCGTGCTCGTCATGGGCTTCGACATCAAGTTCGCCACGCCGTCGTCCAACTTCATCATCATGGGCGGCGCTGTCGCGAACGCGATTTTCAACCTGCGCAAGCGCCACCCGTTCGCCGACCGCCCGCTCGTGGACCCGGACATCTGCGTGGCCATGATCCCGACGATGATGGGCGGCGCCGTCGTCGGCGCTTTCCTCTCCAAGCTGCTGCCGTCCTACATCATCTCGCTCCTCTTCGTGGTCCTGCTCGCGGCCACAGGCGTGCGCACCGTGCAGAAGGCTATCAGTCTCCATAACAAGGAGAAGGCGGCAAAGGAGGCGGCGGCCACAGCGGCTGCGACGGCGTCGCCGGTGACGAACGCCAACGCCAACCCCACCGCCGCTCCCTTCCAGGAGGTGCAGACGCCCGAAGTGCAAGTGGACGTAAGTACCGCAGATAGCAGCAGCGCGGAGCTCGACACGCACGCGCTCGTGAAGGACCGCGAGCAGGAGCTGCAGGACCTGCTCGAGGCCGAGCGTCACTTCAACTGGCGCAAGCACCTGGCGATCTTCGTGTGCTACATGGGGATCGTCGCCGCGAGCATCGGTGGCGCCAAGGCCACGTGCGGCAGCGTCACGTACTGGGTCGTGCTCTGGCTTGAGGTCCCGTGGGTGCTCTGCTTCACGGCGCTCTTCGTCGTGTACATGGGCCGTCGCCGCGCCTACAAGCTCGCGCTCGGCTTCCAATTCGTGGCGGGCGACATCGAGTGGACGGGCAAGACGGTGATCTGGTTCCCGCTCGGCTGCATGATTGCAGGCGTCGTCGCGGGGCTCTTTGGCGTCGGCGGCGCGATCATCGCCGGTCCGCTCATGCTCGAGATGGGCGTCGTCCCGGAGGTCGCGTCTTCGTCGAGCGCGCTGCTGGTGCTCTACTCATCGGCGTCGGCGACGGCCAAGTTTGCGCTCTTCAACCAGATTGCGTGGGACTGGAGTGTAATGCTCTGCGGCGTCGCGTTCGTTGTCACGGCGGTCGCGCAGGTCTACATCCTTGGTTACGTGCGCCGCACGGGGCGCCAATCGATCATCGTGTTCTGCATCGCGACGTCCGTCTGCCTCGGCGCGTGCCTCATGACGTATTCGGCGATCAAGACGACGATCAACCACGCCGGCGATCCTTTCACTGTCGACTTTTGCAACTAGAAGAAAAGCTGGAGACAAACATGCGAACGTAGTCGCCCTGTCGTACCATACACTTGCCATTTCCTGGCGTTTGTTTCCCTCCGCACCATGCCATTGATCATCTTGACAAGGAATACGACCCGCTGACCGGCTCGTCACTTGCGCTCCATACGCACGCAGCTTTTCTTGAGCTTGACGAGCTATGCGAAACATGGCGTCAAATGTGCAGAACAGGTTCAAATCGTCCACAGCAAAACAACACAGCGCACCTGGTTGTAGTTTGATGTGTGGGGGCAGATGCGCCGGTAGTTCCCGAGGTGTTCAGGCAACTCACCGTAGCTGCGCGGGACTTTGCCGCGCAAGATCTCGGTCAGATCTTCGTTGAGCTGCCGCATCGCGAGCTCTTCGGCTTCCTTCGGGTGGCGGATGTGTGCGTGCGGCCGCCGCTTCTCATTCTCCAGGTCTGTGAGACGCCGACCGACGACTTCGACGAACTTGGCGCGGTCGAAGCGCAGCGGATCCACGAGCTTGATCGTGTCGAGGATCAGCGCGTCTTTGATCTGCGAAATGGGCGCGCGTATCAAGAAGGTGTGAGCGACACAACCGCAAGTCACGACGTGGAAACGAGGTGTCGTACCTGGTAGTCCAGATCGTTCTCGCGCGCCATGGACGGACTCGAGTTGATCTCGATGAGCCACGGCCGGAATGTGTCGTCCAAGAGGATGTCGTAGCCGTACAAGTCGAAGCTATTCACCTGGAACGGGATGTGATCCTCGCCGCAGAGCAGCGACTTGAGCACGACGTCGTCGATGTCGCTCTTGACTTTGCTCACGTCCGCCCCCATGGCTTCGAGCCGCTTCCACAAGTACGCGAGTGTCATCTTCGTGCCGCCAGCTTCTTCGTCTGCCGCTGCGTTGATCGGGTTATTGCTGCATATGAAGTAGCGATGGAATCAGCAGTTGCGAATGATACTCTCTACACACATGTTCTCCTGCATTTGCACCCCTTCTCCTGCTCTTGCCCTCTTTACCTGGACTGGATCGCGTCTTGGTTCTCTTTCTGGATACTGCTGTTCGTCAGGTGCACAAACAAGTTGCTGAGGTCCGAGTCCTCGTACTGCCGCGTGCAGATCCGCACGAAGCCTTCGTCGTAGAAGAACGCTTCGAGCGGGTTGAACGACGTCACGAGGACGTAGAGTCGCAAGTCGAACTTGTAGCCATCGAGCAGCAGCGGGTTCGCGATGTACTCCTGAATCACAACTTGCTCGCCGTACACCACCTGACTCAGGTCGTTGACGAGCGAGATGCCTCGACCGCGCGAGAGCGCAACAGGCTTCATGATCCAGATGTTTTTCCCGGACGGCGAGGCTGTGCGACTGCCGTCGTCATCTTTGGCACTCTCCTCCCACTTCCGACGCAGCCGTGCGCCTTTGTCCTGAAACGCTTGCACAAACCCAATGTACTCTTGCGGCAGAATGAACGTGAGCGGGACGACACTGTACGCCTGCTTCATCTTGCCGCCCATGGCCAGATATTTGCCCATGTTCTTCTTGAGACAGTCCTTGCGCGTGAGCGCCTTGGCGTGCTGGAAGTGGTTCACCTTCTGCCACGCGAGCAGCGTCTTGCGCTCCACACGCGGCTTGCTCCATGTCCAGAGCAGATTCCACGTCGTTTTGAGTCCTAGTCCTGACGGGTGCTCGTCCCAGTCGCCAAGTTTGTCGAGTGCATTGACTACAATGTCGCACACCTCCCGTCGCGTCGTCGAGTTGATGCGGTAGTGCGCTGTGAACGGCGAGAGAGCTGACGGCGCTCCCGACGAAGTGGATGGCAGCATCGAACTCGGCGTCGCGATGTTGCCACCAAAGACAGTCGCATAGTCACTCATGATGCTCTGCCAGCCCTCGTACAGCTTGAACTGGATGCGCAGCGACTGATCGTGCATCGGCGGGGCTTGCGGGAGCGACGAGGAAATCAGCGACTCGCGCGAAGAGCTGGTGCTGCGGAACGCGTGACGCTGCTCGAAGACGCTTGTGAGGATGCAGTGGAAGTTGCTGAAGTAGGATCGGTAGTCCTTGCAGGACTTTGCGAGCACCCGCGGTATGTCAACGTCTCGCCTGGACGGTCCAGTCACAGTCACAGCAGACAGAGTCGATTGATGATGCTTTTGCAGAAGTTGCGTCACCTTCGTGTCTGTTTCGTCGAGGGCTGGAGTGGCAGTGAAGGGCGGGTTGTTTGGGATCTGTAGGCTTGCTTGGGGCTCAGGTGGTGAATGCTCGCAACTCCTGTTAGCTGCCACTGACTGTCGCTCGTTCGGATCGTCAAGATCTCTTAGACATCTGGTCGCCGGTTCGTACTCCACTTGCAGATCGAAGGCATCTTGACGAGCAGCTTCGTCCTCGCGTTGCTGGTCTTTGGTAACGTTAGACTTGTTCGTAATCGGTCGTAAGACTTCGGTCGCCTGCTTCTGCCGCTGGAGTTGCTCCATCATCGCTGCTTTCCTGGACGAGATAAATGCCTGGAGATCTTGCGCGATCTGTTCTTCTTGGGTCTCAATCCTGATGTTGTCGCTCTTGGTCGCAATAGCAAACTGTCCATGAAGAGGCTGCTCTCTTCTGTCGCCTGCATCTTGTAGCTCTCGGTGCTCTGTCGCCGATGGTGCGTCGTCTTCGATCTCAGGGCGTTCATCAGTATCGTCTCCGTGGCGAGCACCTTGCTCCTTGCCGTGGTCCACAGCTGAAAGGATAGGAACCACGAAACCCAACATCGGGTGTTGATTTCTCTCATCCGTCTCGTTGTCGTCTTCATCGTTGCCAAACGGATCCCAACCATCCTGCTCCTCGTCACCGCTGTCCTCGCTGCGCTGTGCTACCGCGTCTTCTTCTTTCTCCTTATCGATCTCATGACGAGGATCCTCTGCTCGCGGCGCTACCTCGAGCGCCATGATGGTCTTCTCGTTGGCCTCGTCGCTGTCCGAGCAGTTGCTCACCTCGCTTTCGTCGCTTTCGCTCTCGCTTCCGTCAACGCGACTGTCGCTCGGAACTCTGGAGTCCTTGGGCTCGGACCGTTCAGAATCATCGCCCACGCCATCCTGTTGATCTCTTGCGGCCGAATGCCGGTGTTGCTGATGCTGTTGTTCCGCCTTCTTCTTCCTCGCGGCCTGCAGCTCCTGACGTGCAAGCAGTCGCTGATAGGCTTCGTGGCGTCTGCGCTCGCGCTCCTTCTCGAGCTGCCGCATGCGTACTTGCTCCTGCTCCGCAGGCGTCAGGTTCTTTTTCGTCGCCGGCTTCCGCTGACCTCGACGCTTGTAGTTCGAGTGGTCGCCAGCTGGAATGACGAACGGAGCGGAGGATGACGGCGCTGACGCGCTCTTCTGGCTGTCAACGCTGCGTTTGAGGTTTGCTTGGACGAGCGCCTTCGCGGCTTCGATCGCGTTCTTCCTCTTCTTGACAGCGGCTTTCGCCGCGGTCGCTGCTGCAGCTGCTGTTGTGTCTGCTGTTGCGACTTGTACGCGACTGCCTGACGGCGGCCGGAGCGTAGCAGGCACCGAAGAGCTGTGTATCGCATGTATGTCGTGCTCGTAGCTACCGAGCGACTCGACTGGCACCTCTCCACGCAGCAGCTGCAGCACACGCTCGCGCGCTCGCGTCTGCTCCGCTTGTCGCTGCACGAGCGAGAGCTGGCGGCTCGCGTATTTGGCGAGACGCGCGTCGTCCGTCGAGGACGAGAGCGACGCCAGCAGCTGCTGCAGCGCGCGTTCGCACTCGCGTAGGTCAGTGAGGCTCAGCCTCGGGATGAGCGGCAGCGGCAGCAACGGGAAGCTGTCCATGTGATCGGCCAGCGCCACGGACAGCGATGCAGTCGCCGCGTCCTCCTCCTGTTCGTCCTCGGATTTCTGCGCGAAGAGCTCGTGTGCGGCTTCGACCATGCGCTCGTGGCGCCGCGGCGCTTGTCGCGGAGGCGTCCGTACCTGCGGCTCTGGTGACGCAGGCGAGAGCCACATTGCTCGCTTGGAAGTCGCACGTGGCAGACGTGCGATGAGGCGCGAAGCGGCGCGAGTCCGAGATTGCAGCTTATTGCGCCAAACGTCATGAGTTGCTCGCAGTCACCATCGCCTGGCGAATGGTGGTGCTGCTGCACAGGCATCGTGGCGCTGGTCATTGCACGTGCAGCTGAGCGCGCATCGCTCGAAGAGCCAAGGTGCGCTTGTCAACAAGAGTTCAGCGCATCCATCACCCTGCATCCCTCCAGATCAGCCCGCCAGCTTCAATCAAATTGACACGCATCCCCCAGCGACTCGCACAGTTGCTTGAAAGCGGACCGTGTGCTCGTGATTCCGCTACGCTTGGTGTTTGCAGTGACAACCGGAGAGCAACTCGCGTGCGCGTGAGGGGTGAGGGGCGTGGGACGAGCAGACGCTTGGCGCTCTGAGCCTCCTCACCCGAGTCGGAGAGTTCCTGCTGACGGAGACAGCAGAGAGCATGTGTGCTTGACTGCTAGGCTGCCAGCCGGCCAGCCGGCGAGTGAGCGTGGAGTGTCTCGCGCTGCTGGTGACCAGCTAAATCCCCACCGACATCAACCGCTGCACTTCGGCTGACTCGCCACCGACGGTCACTCTGCGTCAACACCAGAGCAAGAGACTGGGCGCTGAAGCTGTTCGAGTGCGAGGGAAGCTGCCTCGGTGGACTCAGACGCACGCACGCACTTACTCCCGACCGCTCCTCTGCGCCAGCAGCTCAACCTCCTACTATGCTCTTGGGCTGCCGAAGAGCTGACGCCAGTCGCCAATTTGCTGCTCTGCGGAGACGGCAGCACCAGCAGCAACCACCGCCGCCGCCACCACCACCACCAGAAACTACCAGCAGCCTCCCGACCTAATGAGCAGTGTGCGCAGTGGCAGCTACGGGCGCCGAGGCTCGCACCTGCGGTCCGGGCCATCAGGTGTCCTCGTGCAGGGTGAGTACGGCACCGAGCGCCTTGTGTTCACTGATCAGCAGCTCTGCGATGACCTCATCGCCACGATCCCCAAGCTCCACGATGCCGTGCGTCGTGACATGCGCGGCGGCAACCAGTGGGAGCCTGCGGCAGCGCAGAGCTCACCGGCGGTCGAGAAGTACGAGCTCGTGCCGCTCTCAGCCGGCGATGACGACCTCGACCTCGTCCACTCGGTCGTAGCTAAGACCGAGCTGCGCTGCCACATCAACGAGGTGCTCAACGTGCTCGTGAACGAGGACTCGTCGTCGTATGACGCGACGATGAAGGCGCTGAGTGGCAAGAAGTTCTCGCAGGGCAACGTACTCTTCCAGCAGCGCTGCAGGCTCGTGCCCGAGGCCGGGCCGGACAAGGCGAGTGCGCGCTACTCGGTCTCGTCCCGCGGCGCGGCGGGCGACGACTGCGACCACAACGCGCAGTCGGGGCTCATCGCCGTCAAGCTCGCGACGATTAAGCCCAAGTTCTCCCTCAAGCTTAGCCCCAAGCACAAGCGTGTACAGAAGCTGTGCCTCGCCACGTTCACGCACAAATATCCGTCGAACGACCGGGCCGTGCACGTCATCAAGACGCTCCCCAAGTCCGTGCACGACCAGATCGTGGCGAGCGAGAACCGCTCGGCGCTTCGAAAAGGCCTGGACCACCTGGGCGTGGGTTTCGACATCCAGTTCTTCCCCAAGCCTGGCGGCGGCAGCATCGACCAGACTACGCGCGTGTTGGCCCACGGGTACGCGTCCACGGCACCTCCCGACGCGTTCGGCGTGCCGATGCAGAAGCGCAGTGGGACACGGCGCGACATCGCGGAGCTCTCGCGGCGCCGCGAAGCGCTCATGAACCCGGAGGCCCGCCACGTGCTGGAGCTGCTCACAGACTCGCTCTCGCAGTTCGAGCGCGTGATCCGGCGCCGCCGCTTCGGACTGCAGTCGTTCGTGTACTTCCCCAAGCAGTACGAGGACCCGTCGCTGGTCAAGAGCTGCTCGATCTGCGCCAAGCACTTCAAGTTCTACCGGCGCGACTTCTTCTGCCAGCTTTGCGGGCAGATGTCCTGCGGCGACTGTTCCAAGCTCCACGAGGTCGAGGTGCGCGCGGGCGAGATCCGCCAGAACCGCGTGTGTCTCTCGTGCGTGGTGCGCGTGGACAAGTGCGTCTTCGACGATGAAGATATCGTCGAGGCGCTCGGGCCGCTCGTCGTGGGCGTCGACGATCGCGAGTGGTACGACGACGACCGCTTCCATTACGAGTTCATGGATGACGGCAGCTTTGACGCGCGCAGCGACATCGAGTCGGCGACGTCGTCGTCCGCCCGCACGACCATGGATCAGATGACCGACCAGCTCTACTCGGATGACCCAACGCAGTGGTCGATCGCGCTCGAGACGCTCGGGAAACTTGTGTCCCCCACGGCCAAGTACGCCTACACATACTTGGACGAGGGCTTGCAGGCGCAGCACTCGGAGGCGAAGAAGAGCAAGAAGAAGAAGGGCAAGCGCAAGCCCAAGACGCTCGAGCAGAAGGTGCGTCAGGACGTGGAGAACCACCTGAGCTACAGCCTGCGCGTGAACAAGGACAAGTACAAGCCCGAGGAGCTCCTGGTCGCGAGCAAGATGCGCGAGAACGTGCTTGAGTTCGACGCGAGCAAAACCATGTCGCCTGACCAGCCGCTCGCGCCGCTCCCAAACATGAACAAGGAAGCGAAGCGCGTGGACTTCATCAAGGAGGCCAAGCTGCTGGATCCGTCGAGCGACAACACCGCGCTCGCGATGATCGCCCAGGTGGCGGCGAAGCGCATGAACTGCCCGATTGGATACATCTCGGTGATTGACGACAAGGCGTTCCACGCCGTGGCCGCGTACCCGCAGACCAAGATCCCGCCGCTGCCACGTAACGAGGTGATCTGCTCCCATACGCTGTTCGAAGAGAAGCCGTTGATCGTGAACCCGTCGCGGGACATGCGCTTCCGCAACATGCCGCTCGTGAAGATGAAAGAGGCCAAGTTCTACGCGGGCTTCCCGATCCGCGCGCCGGACGGGTCCGTCGTGGCGTCCCTGTGCACAACGGACGTCGTCGCGCACAACCACATCACGGCGAAGGAGTACGCGACGATGGAGTCGCTCGCCCAGCTCGTGTCCGACCTGATGGCCGAGAAGGCTGGGTACTGAGACCTCGCCTCGATGTACGTGTATGTAGTGCATGTGCACTGTTAATTGATCAACAAACTGTTTCGCGTCTTCCTCGGACTCGGGCTCGATCTCAAGACACTGCGAGCCCCATTCGCTTCGGATACACAACAACCTCCTTCCGGCCATGAGCTCGTACTTCTACAAAGCTGCTGCGAAATCTCTACTGCCGCGGCAGCGCCGAGATGAGCTCCGAGACGACGTCCGTCATGGCTTTCATGCGCGCGTACTGGCGATTTGTGATGCACTTTTTCGGCTCCTTGTCCATGACGACGAGCGCGGCGACGATGCCGCCTCCGAGCGTGGGCGGTGCCTCGATCGGGAAGCTCGCGTAGAAGCGAAAGCCTGCGCGCGCGACGCAGAAGAACTCGCGGAAGCGCACGTCGTGGATCGCGTTGCGCACGACGAAAGGCCGGTCGGTCGTGAGCGCGTAGGCGCAGATGGATTCTCGCCGCGGCAGCTTGAGCAGTGCCTGCATGTTGCAGTGTGCGATCGCGTACTGCATGTCCTTGGTCACGACCGAGAGGAACGACGAGCGGCAGTCCATGATCTTGGCCGCGATCTCGCACACGATGTTGAACGCGTCGTTCTTGAACGACGGCTGCAGGAGCCCGATCTGCTCGATCATGTCGCGTCGGATCTGCTCATTGTCGAGCGCCGGAGGCACCTCCGGGATCTGCAGCCCTTCCTCGAAGCTCAGGAGGTAGTCGCGACGATTGTCTGGCTCGGCGACGACGCAGTCCGCGACGCTGAAGCGCACAGGCTGCGCAAGCCGCCGGCGGATGATGCCGTCAAACACAGCGTAGCTCACGCTCACGGCCGTCGAAGCTGTCGCCGTATCCGCGTACTGACCCGTGCGGTGGTCGGCGATGAGGCGGCTGACGCCGAGCTGATCGAGTGCCATGCCTTGCTTGGACGGATCGTGCGAGAAGAGATACTCGAGCGTCTTCTGGTCCGCGCTGTGGTCCTCGGACGACCTCGTATCGCGCGAGCCGCTGCCGCCGCGTGAACCGGAGCTGCGCTGCGCTGCAGCTTGGACCTGGTAGTACGTCGGCGCAGGCATGATCTCCGTCACGACGGGTGAGCCAAGCACGTCGAGATCCAGGTCGTCGAAGACGCAGCGATCCGTGAGCTGCGCACAGGTTCTGCAGACGCGGTTGGCGCGCAGCACGCCCGGTTGGGCTTCGACGTCCACGGTATCAGCGCACGCCGCGCACGTGCGATGACCACAGAGCTGGCAGTAGTGGTCGCCGCGCAGCACGTTGAGAGATTTCTCGCAGCCGTGACATCGCTTCTGGGTGCGTGCGGTGGCCTTGCTGCCCGAGCGCATGAATGACTGGAAGCCCAGACGCCGGCGACGTACGATGCTTGGGATCTCCGCCATGGACTTGGCGAGTCCCACAATGAAGCTCACGGGCTTGTCCAGCTCGCCACCGCCTTTGCGCTGCGGCAGCTCGTCGTCGACGCAGCACGACGCGTAGAAAATGATGTTGGTTTTCCCCGGCCCACCGTACTCGATGTGCGTGCACGCTACGACCTCCTTCGCGCCGCCAAGCACGGAGCTCTTTGCCAGCCGGTCATGGAACTCCTTGGGGAGCGTCTTGGTCACGCGCGTGGCCGTGCGCGCAGCGATGTCGCGCGAGAGATGCTCGATGAAATGGTACTCGACGTCCTTGGCGAGACTGTTGGCGAAGGTCGCACTCTTGACGAGCACCATTGTCGGCGCGCTGCTGGTAGGGTCAGCGAAGCGGTGCAGGATCGCACCTCGCCTGAACCTTTTGCCAAAGTGACCGCGCATCGCCGCCTCGAACGTCGGGACATCCTCTGCGAAGAGCGTGTTGAAGACCTCGTTGAGGTGGCAGAGCACCTCGAGCTTGACTATGACCGCGTACTCGCCATTGCGGCTCACACTCTCGAAAAGCGGCAGCGTCGGATCGTCCTTGTCCACACGTTGGCGCCACTGCGGCCCTAGCACAGAGCTCTGGAGCACGGCGCGCAATGCCGGGAGCGGGGCCTGCACCTCCTGGAGCAGGATGTCGTTCGAGAGAAAGAGTTTCTTCTGGTTGCCGAGCTGCACGAGTAGTCCGTCCTGGTCGGCGCTCATGGCGATGGCGCAGACTCCGTCCTTGGTTTGTCGGTCGCTTTCGAGCAGTGTGGCGTAGTGGGGCGTGTGTGGTTCGAACGCGAGTCTGGCGATAGTTAGAGAGAGTGCCTGACAAGACCATCAGGATGGTACAGATGAACCAGATCACCCCGTCGGTATGAGTAAGTGAGCCTCACACATGGGACGAGTGTCCGCGCTCTGAGCGATATGGTCGGACTGCGCGCTCTATGCCTTGTGCTGTACTTGCTTCGAGAAACACACAAGCGGCACATGAGCAGTAAAAGTTCAATGCCAGCGGATGTCATTCCGACAGCAGCTCATGGCAGAGGCGAGCCAGTCTGTCATTGCAAGACCCAACCACATGCGAAGCTCTAAGAAATCCGGTGGGGAGCGCTTCGACTTCAACGTCAGTGTCCGGAGTTCGCGCGTTACATACTCGACACGAGTCGAGTGCTGCACAAGCTGGGATTGCCGCGTTGTTGATCTCTCAGCCACATTGCCTCGCGCGCTGCACCGCATTGAATGCAGCGAATGGACTGACCAAGCCAAGCGATATGATGATCAAACGATTCCGCACTCGACATGAGTCGAGCGCTGCACAAGCGGAGATTCCGAGCACCATCGCGGTGTCGATCTCTCATATCAGCACAGCAGCCACATTGCGTTCTCCTCGAAGTCGACACCACGTCTCGTGCCTCGCCCACCCACCCACCACGTACCCGAGCCATCAGGCATCAGATATCAGGTATCGTGCTCGGATGCATGCTGCGTGGATTCGCGGATTCACGCATGCGACTGCCTCAGCACGTCGCCCTCTACAGCGCTAGTAGATTGACCAGGAGGCGGTTCGCTTTGAGGTTCCACACAAACGACTGGCGAGTCCGCGTAGAGATGCTTTGCTTTGCATTCGCGATAGCAGCAAGCCAAGCTCTGGATCGCGAAGGAATGCATCTCGCGAGTCTCGAGACATCCTCGATCGCGATTCTGGTTGTCTGAAGTCGAGACAGCCAGAAGAACGAGTTGTCTGCGAGTTCAAGCACTCGCATGTTGCTGCAGAGACCTCGAGTGTTGATGGCACTCAAACGTGGTTTGTGTGGTCCACAGTGGGTCAAAAAGAAAAGAGAACACATTTTTTTGAACGAAAAGCGATTTCGAGAGGTCAGCTGTGCCGGTTCCAAAACCTGCCAAGAAGACGAAATATGCACGTTTATCTCGAATTTTCGCTACATTGCCACAGGCGATGAAAACCCTCTGCAAGCGCGAAAAGATCTGTCCGAAAGCGCAGCGTGTCGCGGGTGAGGGTTTGGGTTCGACGCACTCAGCTTGATGTGTATGCTTCAAGTCGACTTGAACACGAAAAGACGCAAAAGCCAGAACTCTTTTCACTTTGTGCACTGAGAAAAAATAGCTCATTTCGCAACTCGCTCTCAACTGCGTAAAGCAAGAGCAACCGCTCGCAGCCACCCGAAGCGCTCGTCTCCGCCGCTGGTCGATCCGCTCGCTCGCTCGCTCGCTCGTTCGATCGATCGATCGCTCGCCCGCTCGCCGTCTGCCGCCACCGTCCGCGGCCTCCCTCCGGTCCCCTTTCCCCGTGGTGCATGGCGAACTTCGCGGCCTTCTTCACCTGGAACACCCTCGACATCACGTGCGTTTGCTGCTGTTTGCTTGCCTGTTCGCTTGTGTGAAGTTATAGCGGTGAACTGACGTACTGTTATCTATTCTTTTCATGGGCGACCGTTGGACAACCAGTCTGTTTAATAATAGTAATCCCCGGCTGCTGGAGGCTAATAAGACAGCGAAGCGTCACCACTAAGGCCACCACCACCGGCCTCCAGCACCTTCCTCGACGTCGACGTTCCCAGCAGCAGCAGCAGCAGTAACAGCAACAGTAGCAGCAGCAGCAGCCATGGGCGCAGAAGACGAAGGCGACAGTAGTGGCAGTCTCAGTGGCTCCAATCATCAGGACGCGCTGGCGTGGGCGGAACCTCCTTTCGCCTGCCGGCGCGTCGCTAAGGACCCCGAGGACGCAACCGACCGCGCGCCGGTCGCTCGCGCCGCCTCAGACTGCGACTTGCCGTTATCTTCCGCCATGGGCCGCAAGCCGTCGAGCAGCAAGCACGCGCGCGCGAGCGTGAACACTGCCGCCAGTGCCACCGACGCCGACACGACTTGGAAGTCGAGCGTGGACAAGTGGCGCGAGCAGAGCAGCACGCTGTCGCCGCGCAGCAACGCCAAGCACAAGAAGAGCCAGGCACCGCTGACGCCGCAGCAGCCCAAGCAGCCGGTTGCGTCGTCCGCCGCGGCGCAATGGCATCTACAGCCGTGTCATCGCTACGACCGCGACACGGAGGCCGCGCTGGCGCTCGCGGCGCTCGGCGACAAGAGCCCCGGAGAGCCGTCGCGCTCGGGGGTCCGCACGCCGCAGCCCGCGGAGGAGCCGGACGCCGAGAGCCCATCGTCCACGGTCTCGATCGAGATGGAGTCGCTCGTCGCGAGCATGGTGAGTCCGCCCACGTCTCCCGCTGTCACCGACCCGATCGCGACACCGACGACGTCACCGGCAAAGAAGAAGCTGTCGCTGCACACGCAGATGAAGCGGAACATGGAGCGCGCACCGCTGCTGCGTCCACTGTCGTCGATTGAGAATGATCCGGACTGGGCGTTCCGGTACGCGCTCGAGAGCCGCCCAGATGCAAAGGAGGAGTTCGTCAAACTCGGTGCGCTGTCATACCCCGTCATCTTCACGTACGTGCTGGAGTTCCTGCCGGCTATTGTGAGCATGACGCTCGTGGGGCACATCGACTCGCCGCTCACGAAGGAGTACGTGGACGGTGTGTCGCTCTCAACGATGTTCATGAATCTCACGGGCGTGGCGTTCGGCTTCGGCCTCGCGACGGCCATGGACACGCTCTGCGCACAAGCGTACGGCGCCGGCAAGCCCATGAAACTCGGCATCTATCTGCAGAGTGGCTTCATCGTGCTCGGCGTGACCGTCATCCCGGTGTTCTTGCTCAACTGGTACACGGACCAGTTCCTGCTGTGGATGGGGCAGCCGGCAGAGGTGGCGGTGCTTGCCGGCCGCTTCAGCCGCCTCGTGCTACCTGGAATCCCGTTCCTGTACGCATATGAGCTGTTCAAGAAGCTTTTGCAAGCGCAGAATGTCGTGCTGCCGATGGTGTACATTGCTGTGCTGAGCAACGTGGTGAACATCGTGCTCGGTGTGTACCTGACGTTCTACACGCCGCTGGGCTACGACGGCGCTGCGATTGCGCGCACGGTCGCCAACGTCGTACTGCCCGGGTCGCTGATCCCGTTTTTCATGTGGTACCCGGAGGTGTTCCGGCAGTGGTGGCCTGGGTGGAAGCTTTCGCAGGCGATCCAGCACATCCACGCCTTCCTGACGCTCGGAATCCCGGGCATGTTCATGATGCTGCTGGAGTGGTGGTCGTTCGAGATCATGGCGGTGTTCGTCGGGTTGCTTCCGAACAGCATCGTCGCTATCAGCGTGCACTCGGTGCTCGTGAGCGTGTCGACAATGGCGTTCAACTTCTTCCTTGGCATCTCGGTTGCAACGAACATCCGCGTGGGCAACTACGTGGGCAGCAACCAGCCCGAGCACGCCAAGATGGCGTCAAACCTCGGCATGGCACTGTCGCTCACCGTGTCGGCAGTGCTCGCCGTGCTCATCGTCTCGACGCGCTACTACCTCCCGCGGGCATTTATCAACGACGAGACGTCGGTTGCGCTTGCCGGCCACGCGCTGCTCTTTCTCATGCCGTACCAGATGCTGGACGCGGTCAACAGCGTGATGCAGGGCGTGTTCCGCGGCACGGGCCGCAACGTGCTCGGCGCGTACATCAACCTGTTCGCGTACTTTGCGATCGGGCTGCCGTTCGGGCTGTACCTGGCGTTCCCGCTCCACTTTGGTGTCGAGGGCTTGTGGATGGGACTGACAGCTGGCATCTTTGGTGGCTGCTGCGTGTCGGTCTACAAGATCTTCACGATGGACTGGGAAGGCATGGCCGATGCTGCGCGCGTGCGCACGTCGTAGCCTGCCGAAACGAAGGTAAGTCAAGCTGAGTTGAAGTCGAGTCGAGTCGAGTCGAGTATGAGCCAGAGAACCAACCACTGCATGCATATCCGTAGGAAGGAAAGAACGAATAACGAATGCGATGAATGACAAGCGGCAGCGCCTCCGGAAGTTCGCCGGAGCTGCTGGTGTCTCGATCACCTGCTCTGTTTTCCCAAGTCCTTTCGCACTGCCTGTCCATCGCATACAGTTTTCAGGTCATTTCGCGAAAGATACGCTTCTGGTGCCAATGCGTGCAATTGTTGCCATCACTGCCGCCGCCCTGTGCGCCGCCGTCGCCGCCGCCCAGCGGTTCGCTGACTTCCGGACGCCCTGCGCGCCGTTCCAGTGCAGCTCCGCGCGCGAGCAGCCGGCGCCGAAGCGGTGCGTGTGCTTCCTGCTGGCAACGTGAGCGCCGTGCTGACATGTGACGTTGTGGCGAGCGCTGTCGCCAGCGCGTTCAAGTTCACGGCGAACGGCTGCGGGACCGCGATGCTCCCCATTAGCGCAGAGACGGACTTCTCCGAGTGCTGCAACTGGCACGACGCGGTGCGTTCGTTCGCTGGTGCTGACGGATTCCAAGTGCTAGTAGCAAGTACTCAGGCGCTCATGCTGACTTCCACCCACCAGTGCTACAGTACATGCGGCATGAAGAAGGCAGCGTGTGAGAAGCGGCTCGACAAGTGCATGAAGGCCAAGTGCGCGCGGCTCACGGACGCGGACGAGAAGGACAAGTGCACGTCCACGGCGCAGCTCTTCGCGCTCGGCGCGCAGATGATCGCGTGCCCCGCCTTCCAGGACGCGCAGCGCGAAGCCTGCCGGTGCGTCGCCACGAACCGCGTGCACGCGGCGAACCGCGAGCGGCTCGTGCACTTCCTCGAGACGAGCGGTGCACCGATGGATGAGCGCGCGGACGCCGCCGTGGACGCGCTACTGGCTAAGTACGCGGGGCAGGAGCCCAAGATGTTCCTGCGCCTGCTGCTCAAGTACCCGCACGCGCTCACGAAGGACGCCAAGAAGCGCAACTTCATGGAGGACATCTTCAAGGCCGCCGGCGATCCGTCCGCGAGCGCCAGACCCAGTGGCGATCAGCAGGAGGTGGATACAGCGGCAGTAGACGAGCACATTGAGCTATAGATGCACGCGTGTTGGTCGCACTCACGCTCGCCGGCTACTGCGGCTCGTGCGCGACGTCGCTAAAGTACTCGGGCTTGCAGAGGTTCACGCCGTACTCCTTGAGGCTGCGCGCAGTTAGTCGCACGAAATGAATGCAGCAGTGTCAGGCGTCGCTCGTCTTCCGTCGCCACTTGAAACGTTGCTACCACGCACCTGGCAGCTAGGTCCTCCATGGTGAGCACCACGCGGCTGCCGTTCGCGCCGCCGCCCCCAGCCGCCATCGCCGCCGCCGCACCCGCAGATCCACCGGCCGCCGCCGAGCGGATGCGCTGGAACTGCAGTGCGTCGTGCGCCACGTCAAGCAGGAACTTGTGCGCCGCCAGCGCCACGAGACGCACGCTGCAGAAGCCGGCAGGTGAGACAGCCAGTTAGTTCCACCATTATTGTCGAATATGCTGCTCGACTTTGGCGGACGGACGCACATGCGCGGGTCGCTGGTGACGAAACCCGCCTGCTGCAGGTGGAACTCCACGAGCTCCTCCGGCACCGTTGGCGCGAAGTTCGCGAGCACGTCGAGGAACTCGCCCAGCTGAGCCGCGCCCTTGGTGGCGTCTGCCATCGCCTTGGTGTCGTCGGCCATTGTTCTGGAGCTAAAATCGAGTGACACATTCCAGCAGCATTCCTACGATTGACTCGCTTTTTGTATGCAGCGTAGGACATGACGGAATCTCCACTTCTTTCGCAAAAGCCAAAGGACAAGCACAAAAGCACTCCACACCTTGACGCACACACAACACGTCGAGGCTACAGCAACTTGCTCCACGGAATGGACACATAGTCTACACATTGTATTCACGACAACTGCTGACTGAGCTGCGGGCGGCGACGCTGCGAAAACAGATCTCGGCCTCTCACACAGTCCTGACGAGTGATCTGATCGTCTGGTGCGCGGCAACTCGCACAGAATTACCAGTAGGCAGTACTGGGCGACCGGCGGCAAGTCAGCCATTCGAGGCGTCAGCTCGACACTCCAGCTACCTGTGGTGATACCCGGAAGAAGACCGCCCTGCGCTTCGAGATCGGTCCAGCGGCAGGGAGTTTGACGAGTAGAAGGGTCGCCGAGACGGACCAGCACCGCCGACACCGTTGCCTCCGCTTCCGCCGCCGCTGAAGCTCGATCGGTGCAAGCTACTGCTGGTCGGGAAGCCCGACTTACTGCTGTAGGTCGCGTCCATGCTGTTGCTGTGTCGCCACGCTGGACGACCAGGTGGGAATTTGCTCGACAAGGCAATGTCGTCGCTCGTTGGGGAACGAACTGCCTGCTTCTCTCCGTTCCGGATCCCGAAGCGCGGGTCGCCAACATCCCAGTTCGACTTGCGTAGTCGCCGCCGCTCGGCGCGCCGTCTCTCCTCTTCCGTAAGCGGCTCCGAGTCCTTTCTCTCAAGGCTGCGCTTTCTGCTGCGGTCACCGGACTCTCGCCCCAGCAACGTCGTCTCAACGACAGACTTCACTTCGCTCGGGTGTTTCGCATCGTCGGCTCCACCGTTTGCCTTTATAGCTACTGCTGCTGCTGCCGATGCTGTTGGTATTGCTGTTGGTAGTGGTGGTTCGGCAATGTCCGACCTCGCGGTCGCTGGTGATGATTGGGACTCCACAGTTGGAGTAATGGCAGCAGGCTTGGTGTCGTCCGGCGCTTCCACGCTCGCGACCCGCTCTTCGATCTTCTTGTGCGCCGTCGGCGTCTCCTTCAGCGATTCCTTCACCGACGGCACGGGAGAGATCGACGTTTCCTTCTGCTCATCGATCGGCGGAGAAGGCGATGCCAGCGACGCGTCCGCCTGAAGGTCCAGTTTCACGTGCACAACTGAGCTCTCCAAAGCTTCTCCGTCTTCCAGCACAGAAGTCTCCTCCCCCTCCTCCCCTTCCTCTCCTTCCTCCACCTCCTCCTCCTCCTCGCGAATGATCGCTGGACGTGCAGGTGGTAACACCGTCTTCACACGCTCTCCAGAGCTCAATGACTGCACTCTGGGCTCTGACGGCCGCACCTCGGCCTTCTTCTCGCCCACGCCGCTCGTCTCATCCAAAGACGACAGCTGCTCGTTCCAGAGCTGAATCCAGCGCTTCTTGGGCGTCAGCCGGCAGTCCGCGCTCTTGCTCACGACGAGCTCCTGCGGGGTCTTCGCCCCCCTGCTGCCGCCGCGCGCCTTGACCTTGGCACCGTGGGACGTCGAGAGTGGCTTCAGCCGTCGGCCCTTGGCGCCCAGCCGTGCCACCTTCTGCGTCTGCGCGTGTATCTCCCCGCTGTTCGCTCGCTCGGTCGCCGCAGGGCTCTCGGCCGTTCCCGCAGGCGCTCCGCTACCAGTCGACCCGCTGCTAACAACGCCACCGACCTCGTCCGTGCTCTCGCTACTCGCGTCGGCGCGCGTGGCTAACGCCGCCACCGGCGCCGCCTTGCGCTGCTCCATGCGCTCGATGCTGGCGATGATCTGCGCCATCTTGCGCTCCTCGCGGCTCATGACGCGCGTCTTTGAGTAAAAGACGCAGGGGGGATCAGGTGCGCGTCGCAGTCAGCGCCCGCGTGGGCGGTGTGTATCGGGCGATACGTCGTTCACTCGCGCGCGGTCACCCGCACTTCCGTTCGTGCGGCTTCCTGGCGCTCCGTCTTGGCGACTTGGGGCGCGAAAAGAACTCCTCCCATAGACTTGGTTTGAGTATGCGCGGGAGCGAAAGGGGCAGCGAGCAGAGTGGGTGTGGAACACGTAAATTGTGCGTTCGCCACATAACGGAGGAATCAGAGGAGGGCGCGTCTGATGAGAGCCGGTTATTTTGGGGTTGTCAAGTGGGATTCGCGGTTGGTTTCGTGTGTAGGGTTTAGGGTTTAGGGTTTAGGGTTTAGGGTTTAGGGTTTAGGGTTTAGGGTTTAGGGTT
>JAASFW010000276.1:0-25206 GCA_023334005.1 Globisporangium orthogonon | reverse complement strand
GTTTCACCCTCGTGTCCCTTCGTAGCTTACCGGTACTCTCCCGCTGTCGTGCTCGTGTCTAACACACGTGCCCTGCGGTTTTGACTACTTATCACCGGTAACTGATGGGCCTGGGTAGTTAATACCGCAACAACCGCCACAGTCGAATGCCTTGCCCTACTGAGCTGAATGCGCCGGGGCTACACCATGCTCAAGAATTTCTGGAGGAAGTACAATTCCTCATTTTCACATGTCGAAGTGCACACGTCGACAAGAAAAGTGAAGAAGAAAGCACGGGAGACAGCTATACTACAGAAGCTTGCGCTCGTTCCCGAGCGCAATGAGAGAGTGCCGCGGTGTATGCGGCGCGCAGACGTGGAGGAGGTGGCACAAGAGCAAATCGAAGTACGAAAGAGGCGTGTCAACCAGGTTGAGTCGCGACATGAACGATTCATTGCAAGAAACAACATGCGTCAGGACACCGCGTGAACAATCTTCGATGACCGCTGACACCGTCTTTCTGCTCGAGATACCTCGATGACGCGCACGAGCCCGACGACCGTGACTAGACAGAAGAGCACGAGGCCGATCGCGCCGAGGCGCCGCAGGTCCACGCGCGTCGACTCGCGCGCGAGGCGCACTAGTGGAGTGCGCTCGAGTGGATATTGCAGCCGCAGCGGTTTGATGCGCTCGATCCAAAGAGGTACTCGCAGCGCTGCAGCAGCTGCAGGCGGTGCCGCGCACATCAGCTGCTGCTCCTGCTGTAGTCGCTATCTCTAATGCTGGCGCGGATGGTGCGCCTCCCCGTCCGGCGAACGACTCAACGCGCGTCGTGGTAGTGTACTCGGCGGGGCCACACCTCGCGCAACTCGCGCATGCGGTGGAGCAGGGCGTGCGGGCGACGGGCGCAGAGTTGCGTGTGCGCGTTGTGGCGGATGCGAGCTTCGCGGCCGACGTGCTTTGGGCGGACGCTGTCGTGCTTGGCTCCCACGTCGTGAACGCCAACGTCGAGCCTGCGGTGCGTTGAGGCGCCCCGCCGCTGGCGCCCAACCTACCGATGTATCTGGTTATAATTCGCGCTCACCGGCTGTTCAACGCGTGTTGCGCGGGTGCGGATATGGACGGAGGCAGATGACTGCATTCCTGAGCTCGTGGGCGCTCTCAGAAGACCTGAGCCGCAAGGTCGGCGCCGTGTTCGTGACCGGCGGCGGCATCTCGGCAGGCGAGGAGCTCACGATGGTCAACCTCCTGCACTCGCTACTGATCTTCCGCATGGTTGTCGTGGGCGGCGAGCGCTGGACGAGCGCGTTCGGCGCGTCGGCGGTCGTAGCGGAGGGGCCGTTCCAGCCGCGTCCGACTCGCGTCGACTCCGACCCCGACGCGCGCTTCCCGTCGCTCTGCTACCCGACGGACCCGGACGCGGTCCACGCCATGTTCAAAGAAAAGGCAGAGGGGCTCGGCCACCGCGTCGCGAGCGTCGCGACGCTGCTCCGGCGTCACTCGTAGTGTGGAGTCGGACGCATGCGAGAGCGCACAAGCCACGGCCAGCAGCGCCGAATAACCACACACGATTCAATAGTGACAAAACAGAAGATTTGACCCATTTTGTCGCCATCCCAAGCTGGAAGCACCGCACTGATGGCGTCGACTGGCGATGAACAGCTCGCTAGCGCCGCGCTTCATGCGATCCGCGCGCTCTACGGCATGGTCAGTGGTTCCTTCTCTCTCGCGCTCACTTGCTCGATCGATCACTGACCTCCCCTCCCCCTCCCTCTCTCCCCTCGCACTGCTTCTTATCTGCAACAAACAGGAAGGTGCGGAGCGGCAGCGCGAGGCGAATACGTTCCTCGTGGCTTTCGCCGATTCGGAGGTGCGACTGCCGCCTGTTTCCATATGTCTCAATCCATCGGAAGCACCAAACGCTCACGGGGTCGGTGGAGCGCTTGGGCTGTGCGGCAGGCGGCATGGAGAGTCGGGATCCAGCTGCTCGGCGATGTGACGCTCAACCTGCCGCCCGAGGCGCTCTTCTTCGCCGCCAACATGCTGCACGGCAAGGCGCGACGGGAGTGGGCCAAGCTGCCGGTCGCGAGCAGGTCGGCGGTACAGTCTGCGGTCAGCCACGTGCTGCAGGAGCTGCAGAGCGGCCATCGCGTGTTCCATGCCGCGCTCTTCAGCAAACTCTGTGCGCTCTACGCCGTGGGGCTCGTCGCGGAGCCCGACGCCTGCAACGCGCTGCTGCAAGGCATTGTCTCCACGACGCACGCTGCGCTGGCGAGCGGCGACCGCGCGCGAGTGCTCTTCCACCTCACGGTCGCGCGCTGCGTGTGCGAGGAGATGGAGGAGGCTGAGCTCCCGTTCGCCGCGAAGGATGCGATGGAGATGTATGTATGTGAACTGAGCAAGGGCATCTTGAACGCTGTGGCGGCGGTTGTGACCGGACATGACGAGGCGCAGCCGGGCGCTGTGGACCTTCGCAGTGAGGCGTTCGGGTGCCTCAATGTGTGGATCAAGAAAGCCGGGATTTCACTCACGATGATGTTCCTGAACGACCGCGCCTTGCTCTTCGCGCTCATTGACGCGCTGTGCAGCAAGTCCAAGTACCTGCCGGTCTGCGCCGAGATCCTTTGCAAGGTGATCACTGTCTCGGAGTACCCGACGCCCGGAGAGCAACAGATGGCACTCTGTGCGATTGCGAGCGGCTTCTTGAAAACCCGTGCTGCGTGCGAGAGCGCACTCGTGGAGGAGGAGGACGAGATCAGCCACGCGATCACGGGCGTCGTATCGACGTTTTGCGAGACCTATGTGGACTGGATCGTGGAGGGCGGTGCGCCAGAGGCTGTGGCGATGGGCGAATTAATGCTTTTCCTCGGCGCGCACCCGCGGCGACAAATCGCATCGCTCACGCTCGAGTTTTGGCTCCTGGTGCAAGAGGAGCCTGTCGCGGAGCGTCATGTGTACTTCCAGCACGAGAGCTTCAGCCAGCTCTTCGAAGTGTTATTGCGCCAGTGCCGGTTCCCACAAGAAGCAAGCGAGATGGACGAGCTCGAGCTGGACGACTTGCTCGCGTTCCGCAACGGTTCACAGGGTGTCAGCGACGCTTTCCTCGCCATCTTCTCGCTTCAGAGCGAGCAAGTACTGGCGCACTTGGTGGCACTGCTGTCCAGCGCAGGAGCGAGCGCGGAGGAGTGGCAGAGCGTCGAGGCGTGCCTGTTCACTCTCTCGATCATCGCGGATGATCTGAAGAAGAGGCTGGCGATCGAAGCCAGCAAGAACGGAGGTGCTGGCGGTCAGCTCGACGCGATGGTCACCCAGATCTTCGAAGTTGTACTGGGCTCATCGACCCCACACATTCTCGTCGCGACCACGGCGGCGAAGCTTCTCGGGCAGTTTGGCGCGTGGTTCAACAAGAAGGGGTTGGAGGCTAGCAGCGGCTCGTTCGAGGTGATCGTGGCAGTTCTCCGATACCTAGACAGCGCTCTTGGTGTGGAACAGAGCCGATCGAACGCCGCGAAGAGCTTCATGCAGATCGCGACGCTCTGCTCCGAGTGTCTGGCGCAGATGCCGTCGGACTACATCGTGTCGAGCATCAAGCACTTTGCGAACGGGCAGATGGCGATTGAAGACCGTTTGTTAATCGTGGAGGGTCTCGTGCGGGCTGCAGTGGTGTCTGCGCAGTGCTCCGTTATCCTTCAAGCGGTGCTGAGCGACGCGATATCACGGCTGGATCAAGTCTTTGCGCTCAATTGCAGTGTGTTGGGTACTGAAGAGCAGCTCATGTCGAACGTCGTGTGCAACGAGCTTCAGGTACTGAGCAAAGTGGTTCGGTTCATGGATGCGCCTTCGGATGTCGCCGGTGGCAAAGCCATCACGTCGTCTGTGGTGCAACACATTTGGCCACACTTGGAGCCGATCGTCCCGCACCTGAATGCCCACGAGCCAGTGATGGAGGGGCTCTTCCAGCTCTACGGCTGGTGTCTGCAGAGCCTGCGTGAGGAGATGGCGAGCCAGCTCGGCTTCATCGCGAATCTGATTGTGCAGGTCTTCGAGAAGCACCAGTTCGTGGCACCGCTCAATTGCGCGTCCGTCGCAATTGATATCTTTGGGAAGCGCGGGGTTGACGGGAACGAGCCGTCGATGGAGGTGGTGAGCAGCTTCCGCGATCTCATGGGCATGCTCAGTCGCACGTCATTCCAGTTCTTCACGACCCACTCGTTGAGCGATGCTCCCGAAGTGCTCCGTTCGTTCTACGAGCTCGCGTACCGGTTCCTGTTGTTTTGTCCCGCGGCCGTCCTGACCTCGACTGATTTCCCGGTTCTCGTCGAGCTGGGTCTCGCGTGCATCTGCAACCAGGACCGTGCGTCCACGAACGCAGTGCTGATCTTCCTGGCGTTTCTGGTGACGGAAAGTCGCGGCAAGCTGGAAGCGTTCCAAGCGCAGATCGACAGCGTTGTGCTGAGCTCCCCGCAGCAGCTGGAGAAGTGGGTGAACAAGCTGCTCTTGGCTCTCGCGTCTGAGAGCCCGAGCATCCTTTTTGACGCGATCGGCAGGCTCTTCTTTGCGTTCCTGAGCACCTACGCAGAGCTGGATAGTGTGCAGCGTGCAGTGCAGCAGGCACTGACAGTGAAAGGCGACGTGCTGGGATTCTCCGAGCTGTCGCTGACAGATCGCGAGCGCGTGATGCAGCTGTGGATGCGTCTGGCGTTCGCACCGACGCGTCAAGCAGAGCGCCGATTCCGTGGACTCTGCGGCGATGTCGCCAAGATCTGTCGCAAGGAACTCACGGTGGATGCGCTCGAGGCGTATGAGTGGGACGCGTGAGCGATGCGAACACATGCGATCTCGGAAGTGAAGTAGAAAGTGTCGTTGTGTGTACTGGTGCTACGATACTGTAGGGTCGAGCTCGTTCGGCGCATCGGTCATTGCTCTCCTTCTGGCCCCGAAAGTTCATGAGAGCTCGCCAGCTGGGATGGCGACACTTTACGCAAGCACGCCGACCTGTTGCAGCGTCAGTTGGGCCGGAGCGCGTCAGTCGGACTCTGGTTCATAGCGATGCAACTCAGCAGCGACGTACAATCGGGTATTTGTCGTAGTAGAACTCAAGCGTCTCGAGCATCTCCTTGTTCTGTTTCTCGTCAAAGTCGCTTACGTCGTCGCTGATGTCCTGCAGCACGGGACGCATTAGAACGTTCATATACCGCAGGATCGCACTTTGCTGTTCGATGTAGGTGCTCGATCGAGCAGCGCAACTGCCGTACTTTCTTCTCGAGCGAGCCCAGCGCCAGCGCGCGCGTGCACGCCTGCAGGCAGACAGCAAGCATGCAGAGCAAAAGGGCATATATGCAAGCCAACGTGACTAGCTGGTCGTCGTCCATCACACAGCTGGTCAATCGATCATCGCACCGTGCCCGCGAACTGCGCGTACGTCTTGCCCGGACCGTAGAACTTGGCCCCCGCCGTCACGTCCACGACCTGGCGACGCGGCACACGACTCGCTCGCTATAAGGTCCGTCGCGCCCGAACCATTTCGCTTCATTACGCGCCGCGTACCTTGCCGCCGACAGCGAGGAGGATCGGCAGACTCGCGTCCGATCCGTCGTATCTGGAAAAGCGCGCGCGCACACACACACACACACACACACCGTTTTCTAGTTTCTTCCGCTTCTTTCAGCGCATGTTTCCCACAGAGCCAGCCGCCGGTCGCACTTCTTGAGTGTCTCGAGCGTAAACGAAGGCAGCGTCGATTCGTCGCTGTCTCTGTCGCTCGCGTGGGCTTCGTGGAAGAGCGAGAAGGGCCAGGGACACGGCATGCCGCTCGTGCGCAGCTGCTGCTCGATCGAGGGCCACGCGAGCGCCAGCACCGCGCCCACGAGCGCCACGCTCAGCCAGATCCACGTCGCTCTGCCTTTGCCCATCCTGCTGACTACTTGCTTTTACTTGCTTGCGCGGCTTCTTGACGTTTTGTCCAAATTGTCAACAACGAAGCGACTAGTTCTCATGTGATTGGTGGAAGATAGTAGTGTTTTTTTGCGCCAGTCTCGCGAGTAGGAGGAACAGGACTGTCCGGAAACGGTGCTGTTTTGCGCGCGAAGTGTCCACTTCGCATCGGAATCGTTAGCCCTGCTGCAGCGCCTGCCCTTCCATACGCCGGAGCTCGTGGAAGCCGCAGTCGCCGATGGGTCCGGGACCGCCCTTGCCGTCGCTGCTGCCGTAGTTCGGGTCGCACACGCACATGCCTGTGGCGAAGTCGCATTCGCCGTGATTCGAGCAGAACGCGAGCTCGCGCGTGCCTTTAACCGACTGCTGGCCTTGCAGCGCGGCGCCGTCCGTGGCGAACAGCAAGCTACCAGAGCCGTCCTGTCCGTGGCTGTTCACGCTGTCGCGCAGTAGCGCCTTGGAGCCTCGGAGAGGAGGAAGGTCGCCCGGCTCACTTACGAGCTCGATCGCCATGACCGAGTTACCTGACGAGCATGCGGTGGCTGCGCCAAAGAAAGCGACGCGCACCTCTTGGAGCGTCGAGAGCGACTCGAGTGCGCTCTTCACCGCGGCTTCGTTGGCGTTCACCGAGATCGCGTCGGTTGTTTGGTCACGAAAAGACAGCGTAAAGCTCCCGTCCGTGCCGATGCACTGAACAAGTTGACGCTCGACGACATCGTCGTACGTGTTCGGGTCGTCTCCGCGAGGACACTCCCCTGCACACACGCAAGCAGGTGATAGTAGTAGCAGCATGCGCACGCACACAGAGCAATCCGTCAGTACTCGAGTTGCACACCGCTCGCAAAAGCACAGAGAGAGAGAGAAAGAGAGAGAGAGAGAGAGCCGTACGCAGCGAGCAATCGTAGCCGAAGAATGGCGCGTCGCACAAACAGCTCCGGATCTTGTTGCGGTCCCACGTCACGGGATTGTTTGGGTCTTCTCCGTACGTGAACCCCATCGTCTCGCCTTTGACCATGATGAGAGGCGCGAGGTCGTTCAGCGTCAGACACTGGCCGTTGTCAGAACACTCGGATATCGATCCACCGCACAGCACTGCCCACAGAGCGACACAGATCAAGGATCCGATCAGCAACCCATCGAGATCGAGCCACCAGCTAATAGGCACGTACTTAGCTCGCACGCAGTGCCAGTGTACGGTCGAGGACATTTGCAGAGTCCAGTGCTGCGGTCGCACCAGCCCACGCCGCTGCACTCCTTCGTTGCTCGATGCGCGACATTCACGTCGGACGGGTAGTCGAACCACGCGGCCCCCGAAGGACACACGCGGTCAGCACAATCGCCTCCCTGCCACCCGATCGCACACGTGCACTTCCAGCTCGGCTCGCCTGAGCAGGTGCCGTGGCCGCTGCACGACATTTCTCCCGGACACGACACCGGGATGCGAGATGTGGATCCGCAGTCGCCACGGTTCACGAACAGGTTCCCGAGCTCGCCTCTGCCGTTGCTGTTCGTGTACCCGAGGAAGCACACGCAGGCGCCGAGCTTCAGATCCTCGCACTGGCCACGCCCGGAGCACACGGCGCTTTCTTTCGTGCCGTCCACAGACACAACGCCTTGGACATCGCTGCCTCCGCCGAATGCAGCAATAGCCGATCCAGGAATCAGCTGCGAGCCGTCTACGACGATCGTCGGTAAGCTAAGCGGTAGGTAAACATCAGTTTGCTGGTGCCCCTCAGACATGCGCATACAGTAAGCGCCAGTCAAGGCGTCTAACTACCGCAGTACGTACTTGCCAAAGTTCTGCGTGAACGTAACCTTCATTACGTTGGCTGGCGTCTCGCACGCCTGCGCTCCCACGAAGGACACACTCACGCCCTGGATGCTTGGGAGTAGCTCAAGAATCCGCTTGACGTCTTCCGGCGACGAGTGCGCTGGGATAGGAAGGCTTGTGTAGTCGCGGAACGAGACTGTGAATGTGCCGCCTCCTTGCTGCACCGGCGCGACGATCTGGTTTGCTGGATCAGCGCTGTACGTCTGATCCAGCGGCACACACGTCACGCCTCGCACGACTTCAGTGAGGGCGGTCAAGGGAAATTTGAGGCGGTTCGAGATGTGGCTGAGCCCGTTGATGCCACCGTTTGTGCGGTCTGCGAGCACGGACGCGAGATCGCCGTCACCCCTAGCGCCGGTGGAGCGCACGACAACGAAGCTGAACGTGATCGTGTTGCCAGCGACAGTGCACGCTGCAGCGCTGCTGTCCGAGTAGACCACGTCGAGGTCTACAATGTAGGCGACCGCTGCAAGGATCTTGGCGCGCAGCAGATCCGCGGATATGTCGAACGGCACACTCGAGACTCGCGTGCCATCCTCAAACGTGAGCGCAAAGTTCCCGCTCGTCGCCGCGCACTCGAACGACTGCTGCTCGATAATACGGCACGTGTCGACACCCTTGACCACCTCTTTCGTCTCGCCATCAATGAAGCCGTCTCTGGTCCCGAGCGTCAACGTCACAAGTCCTTTGGCATCCAACTTGGAGAGTGACATGGCAGGAATGTCGCCGTACAAGTCGCGGTGCAGGAGCTCTGCAAACTGGATTGTTACATACGTTCCCGCGGGCGAGCACACGGTGTTGGTGCCGATAGGTGCGAGCGTGACGTCGAGTATGCTGACCGTCGGGATTCTGGCCACGAGTCCGAGGAACGTGTTGACGTCGGCGTTGTACGGAATTCTCGAGACCGTGTGGTTGGCGAACGTAAGTGAGAAGAAGCCCGCGTCTGCCGCGCAGATAAACTGTTGCACCTCAAGCACTTTCCAGCGCGGCACGACGGCGTTCTGCACCGTGTTGGTCCCCGGAAACGTGATCAGCCAGTCGGTTTGCGTCGGGGACGGATCTATGCGGGTGACACTGACGGCGCTGACGCCAGTGAGCGCGAGCAGCGCGTTCGCGACGGATACGCCGTTTGAGTCGAGTGTCGCGAGCGCGTTGAACGCGATCGGACGCGTGTACTGCTTCCCGAAGAAGAGAACGAAGGTGCCTTTCGTGAGCGCGGCGTCCGCGCGCAGCGAGAGCGTCTGTTGCTGATAGCTCGTGAGGCATTCGAGCAACTGCACCTCGTCCGTTTGGCCTGTCGTGAGCGGGTCGTCGCCGAGCGGGCAGCGCTTGAGCGCGCAATTAGGTCCCGAGTACGTGTCGTCGCACTCGCAGCCGAGGATCATGTCGGCGTCCCAAACATCGTCGTAACGGAAGCTGGGGGCATCGTAGAGCTCGCGCGCGAGGCGCTCATTCTGCGCGTGTTCGCGCATCGACACGCACCTGCCGACACCCATGCAGGCATCGGGGCAGGCGGTGAACTGACATGCGTCGCCGGTGAAGCCTTGCTGACAGTGACACGTGCCAGACTGCGAGTCGCACAGTCCGCGACCGGAGCACTCGGCGAGCTCGTGAGCGCGGTCACTCGCTGTGATGACGCCCCACGCTCGGGCGCGAGGACAAACGAGCCTCGAGCAGTCGTGGCCCGTGAAGCCCTCGTGACAGTGGCAGACTGTGTAACGGTCGCACACACCATGGTTGGAGCACGCATTCGGGCACAGCGCCGCGACTTCCGTGAGGAAGGCGGCGACAAGTATCCCAACCAGTAGCAGATGGAACAGGAGCGGCATCATCTGAGTCGTGCTGCGTCACACAAATCTCAAGACAAACGAACGTTCGTGTTCGGACACGATGCTCGAACTGCCTGCTTTGCAACGTTTGGGTCTAAGATAGCACAAAGGCAATATACTAGGGCCAGCACGCCCTTCGGACACGTGATTAGATGGTCAAGAGGAAACGAGGAGCCTCGTCTGGGACGTCGAAGCCAGAGAGGTAAAGGTTGAGGATCTTCGCGAAGACGTTGCACTCCCAAACCCTGCGACGACACGATGCTTTCTTGCAGAGACCAGGATCGCAATCCGTCCTTCTCCTTCAGGGGATCGAGCTCTTTATGGCAAGCACAACACAGCTCGGAGGTGCGAAAGTCATCTTGTGGCACAGTTTTCACATGACTGGCAATGTTCCGGTACGGTGATATCGTCGGCATTGATTTGCTGCCGCGTGCATTTGACGGAAGACGAGCATATCCGAGCATCTCTGCGAACAAAGAGCGTTTCCTGCCTGTCCACTATCAACGCCGCCACCACCTTGTTGTATGTCTGCTCCCGCTTCCGGTGCGTCGCAAGCGCCATCTACCGCCATCGTCTCGCGTCGTAGAACTGCATCGCTTTCGACAGGTTTGCAAGCGCATGACAGATGTGGGTGACAATCGCGGTGTGGTTACTACAGGATTTGTTCTTAAACGGGCGATGTCACTGTTCTCACCATTTCACCAATCAGTTCACACACCAACCAGCGCCAGCAATGCTGACGCTCCAAGCCGCTGCCCGTGCGTCGCGCGTTCGCCGCTCGCCGCACACTGCTGCTACTGCTACTGCTACTGCTACTGCTGCTCCTGGCGTTTGCAGCGCGCTGCTTCGCCGCAAAAGCAACTGTGCGCCTGCGTCCGCGCGGCGGCGCAAGAGCTTACTGGTGGACGGCAACAACGTGCTTTACCACTACTACAACCCACTGACCGCTGTAACGACGGACGACAGGTGAATACAATCAGTAGCGGCGCGCGGGCTCGTAAACCGCTCGCTAACACACACGCTTGCATGCAAGCAACAGTGCCACTGCTGCGGCTGCGCCACGCGAGGCAGTCGATGGACTAATCGCGCTGCTCCGACGCCTGGACAAGACGCACGCTCCGGCTCACATCTCCGTCTTCTTCGACTCGAAGCGCAAGCCCACGACGCGCAAGCTTCTCGACCCGACGTACAAGGCGGCGCGCAAGCCCACGCCGGTGTCCCTCGGCGCGCAGCTGAAGGCGGCGGCCGGCATCCTGCGTGAGGGCGGCGTCAACTGCATCTCGCTGCCGGGCTTCGAGGCCGATGACCTCATCGCATCTTACACGGAGGCGTATGTCGCTGCGGGCTACGAGGTGCTTGTGGTATCGAACGATAACGACTTCCTGCAGCTCGCGCGGGGCACCAGCGCGCTGGACGCCGATCCGACGTTAAGTAGACCATCGTCAGCAGAAGTAGCGATCGAGGCGGGAAGCTGCGACAGCAAACCCGACCAGAGCGTGACGACAGAGTCGCTTGAAGCTCGCCAGGGCTTTGTCGAGCTGTACCAGCCCAGCAAGCGCAGGTACCTGCGCGAGCGCCACGTGCAGAGCCGCTTCGGACTGCCACATGCGCGCCTGCTACCTGCGTTCCTGGCGCTCGTGGGCACGCGCTGGGGCAAGATCCCGCCCGTGGCGCACATAACGGAAGAGCGCGCCGTGGAGTTGCTGACGCGCTACGGCAGCTTGCCCAGGCTGCTGCGGCACCTGAACGAGGTGAAGCAGCCGGAGCTGCGCAAGAGTCTCAAGCACGGGATCAGCTCCGTCGAGACGTCGCTGCGCATCGCGCAGCTGAACGTCGAGATCGCGCTCCCAGTCCCGATCACGGAGTTCGCAAGCCCGGCGCTTGAGAAACTCGCGTAGAACAGCGAGATAGGTCAGATACAGCGGTTCGACATGTTGTTGCGCGCAAGCATGTGTCCTGTCAAATCGTCTGATGGAGTCATCACCTTCGCTTCAAGAAGGCTAGCGCCCGTATTTTAGGTTGAAGAGCCTAATCTACGGTTACGTTACCACATAAAGCGAGTGAGCAGCTCAGTTTTAAGTCTAAGAGAACCTAATCTTAGAGGCCATTCGTATAAAGCAAGTGAGCGGCTCAGGGGGCAGCAGCAGCAGCAGGCGACGGAGGGGAAGCACGCGCGCGAGTGTTGGCGTTCTCCTTCTCTCTCGCTCACTAGCTACTGTAACACCAGAAGAAGAAGACAAGCGTCTTTCCCTTCTCTTTCGACCTCGTCTTCATCATGGCCGAAGCGACGGCGCTGCAGGCGGCGGCGGCGGCGGACGCGGCGGAGAAGAAGAAGGCGTTGCTCGTGTACAAGAGCAACCAGCAGTCGGCCTCCGACGACGACGGAGACGACGGCGACGACGCCTCCGACGACGACGACAGCGGCCACGACGATGATGACGACGACGACGATGGGGAGGAGGATCTCGACCTCGATGACGCCGCGTCCGTCAGGAGCGACGCGGCACGTGCAGGCAGCGCCCCCAGCGCTGCGCCCCCGCCGATCGTGGCGACGGCAGCAGCGGACGACGATGAGGAAGGCGAAGACGTGGACGTGGACGACGACGAGTCCACGAACGCGCCCTCAGACGACGACCTTGACAGTACGGCGACGCCCTCGCGTGCGCTCGAAACGGACGAGGAGATCGCCCACGACTCGCGCGCGTCGGGGCTGGCGGCTGCCGGGAGTGCAGACGGGGCAGATGCGGCGCACACGCACCATCACCAGCTCCAGAGAGAAGGCGCGCCGGGCGCGAGACCAGACGACTCAAACCAGCCGGCGGCATTAGGCGCGGCGGCGGCGGCTATGACGACGACCTCTAGCACGCTCAAGTCGGGCGACCTGTCGGCGATCATCGCGGCGCGACGGCGCACCGGTGCGCGCAAGGAGTGCGAGGTGTGTCAGGAGCCGCGCAACGGCCGGCGCGCGATGCTCTGCACGAACTGTAAGTGCATGTACCACTCGAGCTGCTACCGCCAGCGGTTCTCCAAGCTGATCAGCTCAGGAGGCAAGCAATGGTTCTGTCCGGACTGCGAGCCCATCGGGAAGATCGACGAGGGTGCGGACAGAGACGCACTGACACCGCGCAAGAAGCTCGGTGACAGCAACAAGAGCCGCAGTTCCCGCAGCAGCAGCTCGAAGGGAGGCGCGCCCACAGCGGTCAAAGGGAAAGAGGGGGACAGCCAGTACGCTGCAAGCGGCGCTGGTGCGTCGACGTTGTCGCTATCCGCCGCAGAAGCCGAGCTGAAGCGTGTGACTGAGATCGCGCTGCGTGGCGGCAAGATGATCAACAACTCGGTGCTCGAGCGAACCGAGGAGATGCTGCAGGTGGTGCAGAGCCTCACTTCGGAGATCAGTAGCGTGATGGGCAGTTCCTGGCGTGAAGGTGAGAAGAGTGATCGCGAGCAGAATGGCAGTGCCGTAACTGCCGGAGATGCTGTCGACAACGATGTCGTTATGAAGGAGAACAACCAGCCTCCGCCGTTCACGCTGCCGATTGCGTCGTCCTCGGCGTCGAGTGGCAGTGGTGCCACGCAGAAGCCGCTCTCGCCGGTCTCGCGCGTTCTGACAAGCGATGTAGAGTCTCGAGCGGGCGATTTGGTCGAAAAGGACGTGCTACTGACGCGTGTGCATGCGGGGCTCGTCTCACTCAAGCACCAGCTTGAGCAGATGCAGGTGACTGGTATCCAGTTTGAGGTGGATTTGATCAAGGAGATCCGGTTGCCGGCATCGTCGGCGAATGACGAGCGCGGAAGCGGAGCGGTATCGGGCACTGCTCGAAAAGCACCTTCGTCTGATGCTGCGCGCAGCGCAAGTGCGAACACGAACGCGAACGCGCTGAACAAGGCTAAGAACGGCGCGACTCGCTTATACTCGTCCAAGCAGATCCAGAAGTTGGAAGACTGGTACCAGAAGTCGTCACGCCCGGAGTCGTCCGAGATCCACGCGATGTACCGCATCATTAACAGTCCTGAGTATGCGGACAAGGAGCTGCAGCCGGAAGGCATTTCGGTGAAACAGATTCGCATCTGGTTCGACAATCGCCGCGCGAAGGAGCGACTGGACTACATGCGGCTGAAGATGAAGTCCGTCTCGACGGCCAACATGGACGTCGAGAGTGTGAAGCGCATGAAGGCCGCGTACATCGACGAAGCGAAGGAAGTGCTGGAAGCGCGCGTGACTCGACTGCGCGAGAGTCTCAAGGGTCCGGGAGAGATCGTGGACGAAGCCGGCGACCTCTTGCTCGCGGGAAGCGGCGAGCACGCACTGCCGGTGCTCAAGACGAAGACGGGTGTTGCAGCCAAGAGTCAGAGCACGAGTCACGCCTCGGGGGTTGGGTCCCTCTTGAAGGACACGCTTGAGGGTACCAAGTCGGTTCTGAATGTGAAGAAGCGCATTCGTGTCGACTTCGTCGCGTCGGTGCGGAAGGTGGTGAGGGACGCGCGCGAGGCTGGGAAGAACGAAGACGAGATCAAGGTGCTGCGGACTGCTGCAATCGATCGCGCTCGCGAACGTTTGCACGTTCCTTACAAGAACGCTCGACAGGGACCGCTTAAGCCGCTGGGGAAAGACGAAGTGACGCACATCAAGCTGAAGATGCTGAAGCTCCTTGAAGAAGGTGCAGCGGCCGAGGAGCTCACGGACGTGATCGAGCTGCTGATGTCGGTGATGATCCCACGGGAGATCCTCATTGAGTCGGCGCTGCATCGCCAGCTCACGCTTGTGCTCAAGGCGCACAAGGACAACAAGGAGCTGATCAAGCAAACGAACAAGCTGCTGGACGAGTACAACATGATCGTCGAGAAGGGCGATTCGGTGTTCGACAGCTACCTCCTTGGTGCTAGCAGCACCAGCAGTAGCAGTGCCGGTACTGTGGCGAGTAGTACTGCCGACCGCCCGGCTCCGGCTCCTCGACGACCAAAGAAGAAGAAGGAGCCGTCTCTGCTCCTCGATGTGGACACCGAAGCGCTGCCTGGGACTCCAGGGGCGTCGCCGGACTCGCCCGCTGCGTCACCTGACTCGAGGCGGCCTCGTGTCAAGTTCTCGCTCGAGCAACTTGTGAAGCTCGAGAAGTACTTCCACAGGGACGACACGCCGAGCAAGAAAAAGCTCGACAAGCTCGCGGAGAAACTGAACGAAATTGGTGCGCGGGACCCGTCGAGCGACGACGCGCAGAAGTCGATCGACTACAAGCAGATTCGGTGCTGGTTCTACAAGCGCCGATCGACGAACCAGCGTCCGCAGGCGCTGACGACGATGGATCTGGAGGACGCAGCTGTGTCCTCGAGCCTCAGCAGCGACACCGAGTCGGATAGTGAAGGCAGTGTGTCGTCGAAGTCCGCAGGCAAGGGGAAATCCGGTTCGAAGCGAAAAGCGGCAGTGGATTCGACCGACGGTAAGGCGGCGCCTGCATCGAAGCGCAGCAAGAAGGATGGGAGTGGGGGCGGTGCATCGGATTCTTCGATCGCGGCATCGGAGTCTGCGACCCCGGAGAGCGTGCAGAAGGAAGGATCGTCGTCGTCATCATCGTCGTCGTCGTCGTCTTCGAAGGCGAAGGAGTCGGCTGGAAAGCAGCAGCACCCCGGTCGGATATTAAACGTGAAGCAGCTGGCGACAATCATTGAGGAGTACGAGAAGAACCCGCGTCCGAGCGTCGTGCGCATGAACGAGCTGCAGCACATCCTGAACCAGGAGGACCACGCGGACGATAACTTTGTGAACCCGGGTGGCGTGACGAAGCGCCAGATCAAGACGTGGTTCTCGAACCGGCGCGCGAAAGAGCGGCTGGACCTGATCAAGATGAAGGTCCAGGGCGGCGGCAAGGGGGGCAGCAACGCGGATACAGGGGACTCGGACACGGAAGACGACGACGACGACGAGAAGAAGGCGAAGCGAGTTGCAGCGACGGCTGCTGGCACAGCGGGTGGTGATGTTAACCAGGAGTCTAAGCGCGAGGACAACGAGGACGTGGACATGGGGAGCGACGACGACGACGACGACGATCTCTCGAGCGACTCGGAGAGCGAGCGGAGCGCACTTGTCGCCAGCCTGCAGCCTCCTCCTCCTCTTCCAGCAGCACCGTCAGCTGGTGCACCTACCACGAGTTCGAAGATGCCGATGAGCATGCTGGTCGACCGCGAGAGCAACGACAGCGACAGCGATGCGTAAGAGCGCGGTGGACGGCGACGAGGAGCGTAACGAAGAAGAAGAAGAAGGGGTTGCAGAAGAGCGGCGACACCGACGCGAGCAAGCACAACAGACATACACTTACTTGTAAACGCTTTTCTGTTCATTTCGCACTTGGAGATTTTCTTTGCCTGGTAGTGCCGAAAAATGAAGCAGAAGGCGGCGGCGGAGGAGAGAGCGCAGCAGCAGCCGCTGGCGGCGCCCAACACGTCGCTCGCGACGGCGCAGACGCTCTGCTCCAGCGTCACGCTCTTCCCGGTGCACGCGCTGCAGCGGCTGCTCCAGTGCGTCGGCTACTCCCACGCGCTGACGCTGCAGAGCGGCCGCACGTACGTCACCAATTGACAGTCAAGTTGCCCGCGCTTCTCGCACAGCGCGCATCGAGTCGCCTAATGCATCTTTTGGCACTTGTGTGTGCCGACTACGCAGCGTGGCGGTGGGCGCGGAGCTCGCGCAGGGCGGCTATGCTGTCGTGTACAGCGCGCGCGACACGCGCACGGGCGAGGCGTTCGCGCTCAAGAAGCTGCTGTGCCAGAGCGCGGAGCAGGTGGAGCGCGCCAAGCACGAGATCCAGACGCTTTCAGCGCTCGCACACCCGCACATCATGCCGCTGGCCGACTACGCAGTCATCTCGGTGGACACCAGCACCTTCGAGTACTACCTGCTCTTCCCGTTCATGCAGGTGGACAGAGCGAAGCTGATAGAGGCGCTGCTGGGTGGTGACTCAGAAGAAGAAGGGTTGCTCACCAATGGGACTTGTGCATCTGCGGGTGGATGGGTGACCGACTGCAACAGAACGGCACGCTGCGAGAGATGATCGACGTCTCGCTGAGGTGCGCGGCACGTCCGCAAGCGAATGCGCACAGCGTCGACTAAGAGTGGCGTGTTAACGTGTGCTCAGTCGCCGCACGAGGATACCTGAGGCTCAGATCCTCGACATGTTTCTCAAGATCTGTCGCGCCGTGGCCGAGCTGCACGCCAAGTCTCCGCCACTGGCACACCGCGACATCAAGGTGCATCACCCACACGCACACAGTGTTCGCTGAACACGAGACTGCGCGGCCGAAGGCTGACGCTTGCATGCATGCAGCCGGAAAACGTGATGCTCTCGGACGCGTTCGAGCCGATCCTGATGGACTTTGGCTCGACCGAGGTCGCGGACGTCCGGATCACCAAGCGCGCGGACGCGCTCCTGCTGCAAGAACGCGCTGCACAGCTAAGCTCCATGCCGTACCGCGCACCAGAGCTGTACGACGTCCCCGACAATGCACACATCACGGGTCGGACCGACGGTACGGCTGCCAGTCTATCTGGACGTCAACGTTGTTCCGAACCAATGACTGACTCTTGTCTGTCTGCCTGCTGGTGCAGTGTGGTCGCTCGGCTGCCTCCTCTACGCCATGGCGTTCGGCTACTCTCCGTTCGAGTGCTCGTTCGCGGGCAACGGCGATGTGCGGATCGTCGAGTGTACGTACCTGGCGGTGATCGGCGCGGTCAAGTTCCCGAAGACGCACCCGTACTCGTCGGGCTTCTGCGATCTCATCCGGTACGTTTTGTCTGAATGTGGAGCGAGGAGCTTGAAGCTTGAAGCCGACAAGCTGTTCGCTGTGTGGCGAATTCGAGAGCGAGTCGGAGGTTTTCACGTGCTGACTCGTTCGTTCGACTGCAGGTGGCAGCTCACGCAGGACTTGGCCGCGAGACCCACTGTGTTCGAAGTGATTGAGAAGATCCATGAGCTGAATCCGTGAGCGCGCCGTGCTCGCTTCCTTCATTCAAACTTGTTGGTGAGCACGCAAACGACGTTTTCAATGTTAAGCGACACAAGTGTCGTCGCAAAAGACACGCTCTCCACCGTGAGCTCGATTGCTACTCGGAGCTCGTCGAAGTAAATCCCTACACGTTCTCGCTTTCGCTTGGCACCTTCAGCTTCATTTGCTGGACCTTTGCGCTTCCACATCCCAATCACCGACTGGCGGAAACCCTATCTTTGCGGTCTAAGAAACCCTAGACCCGCATGCAAACCCTAGAGTGGGTACATCGCTGCTGCTGCAGCCGCCGCGATCTCCAGTTATTCCTCATTACACCTTCTACACCTCACTCGGCGCTTCTCTCACTTTCCCACTACCACCATGAGCTCCCAGAGCACGAGCCTGAGCCCCGCGAGCGAGCCGGAGATCGTCGCCGCCGGCACCACCGAGAGCTCCACGCGCTGCGATGGCTGCCGCTCGTGCGGTGCGATCCTCGAGCTCGACGGCTGCGGCCACCGCTTCCACCCGCGCTGCGTGTTCACGTGGCCGCTGCCGGCGTGCGAGGTGTGCGCCGCGCCCGTAAGCGCTGTGCGCGTCTTCCGCGAGTTCAAGAACGCACCCAATCTGATGGCGCGCAAGGGCAAGTGGAGTACGGACGAGCACAAGTACGCCAACATGATGATGAAGCAGTTCCAGCTCGGCGCGCTGCCGCTCGTGGACGGACTCCACCTGCGCGGCTTCATCGCGAGTCTGCTGCAATGCGACCCGCTGCGCGTGACCAAGAAGTACGCCGGCCACGCAATCGGCAAGCAGAACTTCTTCTACCAGTACCGCAAGAGCTACTGCTACAACATGCACATCAAGTTCCAGAAGCGCGTCTCGAGCCTGCGCAACCACTTCTACTGGCACATCCAGTACCGCTGCAAGTTCGGCCCGACACTCAACATCCAGGATCTCAAGGCAGCCGAGTCGGACTACTGGGTCCGTGAGTTCCTACGCTTCGCCAAGAAGATCGGCCAGGTGGTCGAGTTCTCGGCGCACCCAGTCCCGTCCTCGCCCGCGCCCACACCCACGGCCAGCGCACATCCGGCTGTCCACGAACACGACCAAGTGTCAGAGCAGCAGCCACTCTCGAGTGAGATGCACGCAACCTTCAGCACGCCGAACTCGCCGGCTATTGCGCGCACTGCTTGTGAGGAGGACGTCAAGATCGAGACCTTCTCGTTCATCCGCGACGAGCCGCTTTCGGTCGTCGTCGACTCGCCGACCGCGCCATCGTCGAACAAGAGCTCGCACTCTTGCGACGACTTGTCGAAGCGCTCGGAGTCGCCGCTGAGCTTCGACGAGTGGAGCGACGCCACGCCCGTGTTCAACGCCGTGCTCGACGGCATGGTCTTCGAGGACCTGTCGCAGGGTGACTCAGCGGCTGCTGCGGCCGCGGTGCTTCCGAACAAAGCGAGTCTCTCGGGCTCGCGCGGCTCGCTGACCGAGTGGATCCAGGAAGAGGAGGCGCGCTGGAACGAGACCATGACGGTGCCGTCGTGGTCGTTCACGCTCTCCGACTGCGCGTGAGCGAGTGCAGCAACACCAGCTCCTCTCGTGACCACCAACGAACCATCTTCCGATATTTATGTGGTCCGTTTGTCGAGGGATCAAGGCATTTTACCCGTCCACCGCCGGCGATCGAAGTCGCGATCCATCTCGTCCGTATGTCCGAAGGCCACAGCACCAGCAGCGCAGCTTGTTTCCCCTTAAGAGAAGTAGAAGTAGCAGATCCGACCATTGTGCCGCACTCAACATGAAGAGCATGTACGATTGACCACTTCGAAGGCACGGGCTTGTTCGCTCGCTCACCCGCGCTCAAACATCATTTGGTGCCTGGATGGTGACTTCGAGGCGTCCGATCGCCTTCATCGAGATGACGAGAATCCACTGGTGCAAATGCGACACCAGCAGCTGCAACGAGGGTATGGATGTGTTCACGCCGAAGAATCTTCCAACAGAGCTGTTGGACTCGCAAGAAGTTGTCCACCACCAGATGCAGCCTTCGCTTGAAGTGGACGCTGCAACGCAGGAAGAGTTCCGGCAGATCCTGGCCGAGTTCAAGATCTCGCTGGAACTCTAGACGTTATCACACTCGATAGCTTCGAGTTATGGCTGCAGAGGCAGCCGAAGCGTTCGAGACGCGTGTAGCAGGACCCGCGGTAGTTTCTTACGCAGCTGCAGCAGCACCACTGCCACTAACGACGAAAGTTCTACGTTCAAACTAACCAGTTTGGCGTCACGGACAGCGCTAGCCTCGCCAAGAAGACATGCGCGACGACATCGAGGTCAGAAAGCCCGATCATCCGGTGCGCAAGTTCGAGAAACTTGTCAAGACGGCACGAATGACTCGGAGCTGCAGACAATGCTCCAAGTGATCAGCAGCTTCAAGCGGCAGTTCGAGTGCGCGATTCAGAGTGCGTTGTCGTGGCGTGAGTGGGCTGAACTGGAGGCGAGCATCCCTCCAGCTCGCACACACGCACATGCATTACATGCATGCAAGGAGCAGCACGAACCAGTCATTCGGGTGGCAAAGTAATGGAGCCATTTATTCATCGACAAGCAATCTGTGACGTCCTCCTCTACCGCTTCTGGTGGTTCACGTAGCGCATGGCGATCGCCGCGACACCGCGGAAGAACACGAGCATCGCGAAGAAGATCCAAAAGTACTGCGCCAGGTGATGGTGCTTGATGCCGAACACGTGCTCCACGTACGCTTTGATCGGCACGGTGCCGATCGTCACCGGCGCGTTGCGCACGATCTGGCAGCCGAGCGGCCCCGAGCCCGACACGATCGTCGCGGCCAGCTCGTCCGCCGCGCAGTCGCCAAACACCGAGCCCGCAAGCAGCGCGAACGAGTAGCGCTGTGGCGTGATCGCGTAGAGCCATTTGTAGCCGCTCGGGATCTCGAGCGCTGGCGGGTTGAAGCCCATGAAGAGGAAGAAGATGGCGTTGAAGAGCACACCGATGACCGCCGCCACCTCGATGCTCGGCAGCGCGAAGATGAGCAGCTGGCCCATGTACGCTTGGAAGAGCACCTGCAGCGCCGTATTGAGCCAGTAGAAGAAGAAGGTCTGCGCGCCGGTGAAGCCCACCATTGGGTAGAACGTCGCGGTGAACAGCAGTGCGCCGACCGCCACGTACGGGATCTCCACGACTGTGAAGCCCACGAAGTACCAGAGCGCATTGTAGGTCTGCGACGCGCGCTCGCGGTAGAATGATGCGCGTTCCTCGAACGCGATCGGCAAGATGCTGATGAGCGACACGATGCCGATGAACGCCGTGGCGAGGAAGATCATGCCGAGCCCGCCGTTGATGCCCTGGTACGTCGTGTACTCGGAGTCAAGATACACGAGCCCGAACAGCACGCCGAGGAAGAGCGAGATCACGAGACGCGTCCAGTTGTACGATGGTGTGCGCCAGTACATCGTGAAGAAGCGGTGCATGAGGAACTTGAGCTGCACGAGGTTGGTCGCTGCGCGCTTGTTCGAGTACGTCACCGCCTGCACGTGCTCTGAGGGCTGGAAGAGACCCGGCTCCTGCAGCCGCGCGTCGATGAGCGCGCGCTTGTTCTCGCTGGCGACAAAGTACTCGACGAAGTTGACCGCGGCCTCAGCTTCGCTGATCTGGGCGTCCGTCTTGCCTACGCCTGCACCGATCACCTCAAGCATCCACGTCGATGGGTTGTATCCGTCTGGGATCTTTGCCACGCCTGGAGCAGCCTCGAAGTAGCGGATCAGGTTGCTGCCTTCATGGCCAAGGTCACCGAAGAAAACGGTCTCGCCGCCGCGCTTGAGCAGCAAGAGGCTGTCGAAGAGGTGGAAGACCTCCGACGAAGGCTGGTGGATCGTGCACAGGATCGTGCGCCCCGAGTCAGCGACCTTGCGCACACCATCCATGATGACCTTGGCCGAGCGCGCGTCCAGACCGCTCGTCGGTTCGTCTAGGAACAACACGCTCGGCTGGGCCGCAAGCTCCACGCCGATCGTCAGACGCTTCATCTGCTCCGTCGAGCTCCCGCGGATGATGTGGTCGGCGATGTCTTCCATACCCAGCAGCTCCAGACACTCACTGACGGAGTCGTACTTGTGAGCGTCCGAGACATCAGCGCCCTGACGTAGGAAGGCGCTGAAAGTGAGCGCCTCGCGGAAGGTGGACGAGTTGGAGTGTAGATCCATTTGCTCACAGTAGCCTGTGCAGCGCCGAACTGCGAGGTCGGACGCCTCGAAGCCGTTGAGCAGGATCTTCCCTCTGATCGTGCCTTCAGTCTTCCGACCGGCGATCACATCCATCAACGTCGTCTTGCCAGCGCCAGATGAGCCCATGAGTGCAGTCATCGAGCCTGGCAAGGCGTAACCCGTGATGCCCTTGAGCAAGTCGAGCGTCTGCGCTGGCTGTCCGTTCCCGGCTGGAACCGTGACGCTGTACCACAGATCCTGGAACGCGACGGACACGGGTGTCACCTTGCGCTCGCGATGGCTCTCGACGCGGAGCACCACATCGTCTGCTCCTCGAGGCGTGCTGACGAGCTCGTAGGCTGCTGCTGTTGCGTCGTCCTCATCGCCAGAGGTAGCGGGGCTGACGAGCGTATCTTGGGTCCCAGCATCCTTCGGCAGCGAGATGTTCTCTGGACGCTCGTAGCGGTGGAACTCGAGCACAAAGTACGCGATGATCATAAAGAGCAGGTACGCGCCGACCATGAAGATCGCGCCGTAGAGGATCCAGCTCTTCTCGGACGGAACGTCGAAGAGAGCGAGAGCGTACTTGCCCATGGTGCGGTTTCCGTACATACTGCAGTAGGGTGTGCCTTTGTAGGTGCATCTGTCGAGCTCGCTGTGGCGGTACTGTGCAACAACCATGCTGCGCAGCGTCCAGGCAATCGGGTTGAGCCAGTACAGCCACACGAGGTAGTCTGGGATCTGGTCCTTTGTCACCACGAAGCCAGCGAACAGGATGAAGATCAGCAGTGACACCATCGCCATCGGTTTGGCGATGTGGAGGTTCGGCGACACGGCTGCCAGCAGGAAGAACCATGCGAGGAACACGAGGATGCCGAGCACGAGGAAGAGCTCGAAGAGGATGAACGCGCCGGCCTCATGCACGAAGCCGCCCATCCAGTAGATCATGGAGCCGAAAATGAGACTCTCGAGGATCGCGAACGGGATGTGACTCACCGAGTTGGAGAGCACGTACGATGAGGTGCGGTAGAAGTTCGCGGCACGCTGCTTGTAGAACACCTCACGCGCATTGTAGAACGTCGTGAGCATCGATGACTGGCCGAGTCCGAGGAAGAGGATCGACGCGAAGATCACGCCGATGGAGACCTGGATGTTAGCAAGGTCGATGTCGAAGAACACACTGCCGTACACGAGGCCCATGATGATGACCAAGAGCGCGCGGCCCTTGAGGAACGCGGTGTTCCGCAGCTGCAGCTTCGTCTGGCGCTTCATGAGCGTCCACGTGCCAGCCCAGAAGGACTGCTGGAACTCTGGGATCGGATCCATGTGTGCCACTGCGTCGCTGATCAGCACCGGATCGTACGGCTCTTCAATGTCCTGCTCCATCGCTTTGTAGATCGCCGACTGTCGAAACAGCTCGGCGAACTCGCTCGCGTGGCGAGGGTGATGGCCGGTGTCTGTCAGAGATCTGCCGTTCTCGTACTGCGTTTGCTGCTTCGTGCCGAGATCGCAGAGGAAATCGGCAATGTCTCGGCGCGGTGGACACACGAACCCGAGCGACTCAAAGTACGCTGTAACATTCGCGCACGGGCCGTGGTACATCACTTCGCCTTCGTTCAGCAACATGACGTTGTCGAAGAGCGCAAAGACTTCGGGTGATGGTTGTAGTAGTGAGATGATGACGGTCTTGTGCAGACGCTTGGCGATGCTTCGCTGTGTGTTGATGATATCGAACGTCGCGGCGCTGTCGAGGCCGGTGCTGATCTCGTCCATGAGCGTCACGTACTTCATCCCAAACTCCATCTCGCCTGTCGTGACGCGCTTGCGCTCGCCGCCCGAGATGCCGCGCAGCATAGCGTTGCCGACGAGCGTGTGCTGGCAGATTTCGAGTCCGAGCTCTTGCACGATGATGTCGGGGTAGTACTTGTAGACGCTCCTCGCCGCTTCGATCGCAGCCGCGTTCTCTTCCGGTGTGCCGTGGGACAGGAACTTGACCGCGCGCTCCGGAAGTGTGCTGCCGCAGCATTCGTGCGCAAACTCGAGCGTCTCCCTCGCCGTGAGTGTTGGGAAGTGCTTGTCGTGCTGTGTAACGTAGGCGACGAACTGCGGCAGCCGCTTCAGGAGCGTCTCGCGGCTCATACCGTTGTACGTGACCTCGCCGTCGAAGGTGATCTCCTTGTCGATCGGGAAGCGGCCGCTGAGCAGCTTCATGAGCGCCGACTTGCCCGACCCGGACTGTCCGAGGATGAGCGTGAGCGTGCCGGGCTTGAACGTACCGGTAACGTTCTTGAGAATGTGGCGGCGCACAGTGTGCTTCTTGGCCGCGACCTTGGCGATGCTGCGCATGACGTGGTTCGGGAGCGTCGGGAGTTCGTTCTGGTCCTGTGGAGTGTCGTCGCCGGCTCCATTCTCGCCTCGGTGGTGGCGGTTGTGCGGGTTGTGCGCCATGACGAGGTCCGCCGAGAGCGAGACGTTCTTAAAGCGCACCTCCATCTGTGGGAATGTCTTGCCGAGCGCGACCTCGACCTTGGCGGCGATGTCTTCGTGGAGTGCCTGGGGTCCCTGCGCCATCATGGCTTGGCTCGTCGCGTACGTGATGCCCGACGGCGACGGCTGTAGATCCGAGTCGGGATCTGACGCCATCTTGGTCAAAGCAGGCACGTTTGTTGTTGTTCTTGTTGTGTGTATGCTTGCTAGGTAGGGAGTTCAAAAGTGAGATATCGGGTCGAGCGAGCTCTCGACAAGATGCATGTCTGTCTCTCGTCACGGCGGAGGCAGATACGCGTCAGCGGAAAGACTAGAGCGAGCGAGAGAGAGAGGTGAGATGTCTCGGCGTGCTTGGCACGCGATGGCATCATCCACTTGATGACTTGGACTTGTCACGTTGGCGGCGTATCTTTGCAGCGATACTTGTCATGTGGCCTTTCTCAGGAGTACACGAGTAATCGGATAAGAAGTTGACGCCCGTATGTCGCTTTTGGTGGCTTTGAATTGACTGCGTGACGCAACAGTGTTCACAGGCAGGATCGTCGACGTCCCAATCAGCTGTTGACGAACTGTGGCAGCCCGAGACGATGTGTTCGCCACCATCAACCGTCCATGGTCTCTGAGCCTGGTTGACTTGACTGGAGCTGCTGCTCACATATGGTGAACTCATCGTGTTGTTGCCACCAAGAGACAAAGATGTGAGGCATGCGAAACCCGTCGGACACTGCAAGCAAATCCGAACGGCGCGCGAGATTTGAAGGCTGAACGTGCAACTCAGCTGCTGCAACGTGCACGTCAGCTAGTAATGCCAGAGTGCAGCTCGCGGAGACAAAAGTCGTCGATCTTGGTCGCCAGTGGCACGAACGCGTCCGGCCGCAGGTAGCACGCGATCGCCGCGAGCGCTTCGGCGTACTCGGCGAACGTGAGGAAGAGCTCGTCTGCGCCGACGACG
>JAASFW010000275.1:0-25295 GCA_023334005.1 Globisporangium orthogonon | reverse complement strand
GCATGGATGCAGGTGCATGTGGTGGCGCTTGTGCGCGTGCTGGTACAGCCACGTCGATCGGTGGCAGAGCCAGTGGGCGGCGAAGTGGAATAAGTCGAAGAGCAGCTCGAAGATGAGTGACTTGGGGATGAACGCCGCGAACTCGCGCGCGAAGGCCGCCACCTGCCAGTCCCATAGCTCTGTTGTTGTTCCTGCTGCTGCGGCAGGCGCTGGTAAGCCGGACTGGGCGAGCCAGAACGATACGCACTCGGTCGGCACGACGAGCCACAGGATGCGCGCGTAGATCGCGCGGCGCTGCGGCGCGGTGAGCTGCACGCGGCGGTCGCCGAGGATGCGGTGCTTGCGGCCCGCGATCCAGTCGAACCAGCGCAGCATCGCCGCGATGCGCACGAGCGACGCCGCGTACACGGACGCGGCGACGAGCGCAGCGTCAGCGCCAGTGGGACCATCGGAGGTGGCGTCCAGACTTCGCCGCTGAGCGCTACCGACGAGCTGGTGGCTCGCGAGCGCCACGCTGCAGATGAACGCGTTGATGAGCACGTAGAACTTGGCGCGGCGCAGCAGCCGCTTCGCCATTGGTGCTGGCGGCGCTGGAGACGCGATGCCGTCCACCATTGCTCGACTCGGCTCGTGTCGTCACTCGTGGTGTTTGCGCGACGGCGCTGATGAAGGCTGGAAGGCGAGCAACTCGATCAAGTACGAAAGGCTACACGCATGGCTCGTACTTAGTCGCATTGAAGTCGTACTTAAGCCGGCATTCATTCTCCACACACACAGCCTTCTCACACACACACACCTTCAAGCTCAAGCTCGCCGCTCAACAGAGTAACGACAAGATGCACCAGTCGCTGCTGGCGCACGACGACGAGGAGGAGGACGAGCTGCTCTGGAACGAGCTCAAGGACGACCACCACCACCCGCCGCAGGCCGCAGACGGCGCGCGGCATGTGCACAACGGCGGCCACCGCCCGCGCGGCCGCGGCGCGTCGACGCCGCTGCCCTCGCTGCGTGCGCACGTGCACCTCCCAGCGATCTCGAACCTCATCCACAGCGTCGTGGACGCGGCGCGCGGAAGCGGCAGCAACCGCCGAGGAAGAGGCAGAGGAGGAGCGGCAGCCGAGAGCCGCCACCAGGCGCTGTCCACAGAAGAAGACGAGAGGGCGTCGATGTGGAACTCGCACGCGCCGGACGCGCTCGGGCGCATACGCAACCTCGACGCGTTCCTCATCAGCCTATACAACTACTTCTATCACAAGGGCTTCTGGACCATCGCGGTCGTGGAGCTCGTGGCGCTCGTCACGGGGCTCTTCAGCGTCGTGCTCTCGAGCTTCCTGCTCGGCTGCGTGCAGTGGCAGCGCATCCTCGAGTGTAACCACCGCCGAGACCCGAAGGAGCCGTGCGAGGCCGATCTTGAGGAGTTCGTCACGTGCCGCGTCGATGACTACAGCAGCATCACCACGGTGCTCACGTCCTTTTACTTTGTCATGTTCCTCGGCTACTGGCTCTTCCGCGTGCTCGCGCTCGTCGGCACGCTGCGCGACGCTCACGGCATGGCCACGTTCTACCACGACAGACTGCACATCGACGAGCGCCAGCTGCAGACTATCAAGTGGGACGAAGTAGTGAACCGCGTGCTCGACCTCGTCAGCACGAACCACGTGCCCAAGGCGCTGAAGCAGATCTCGTCGTATAGACTGCAGATCGACCCGGCGCTGCTCGCGACGCCCCACGACTTTGCGCGCCGCATCATGCGCAGAGAGAACTATTTGATCGCGTTCATGACGCACTCGCTCTTCCAGAATGCGAATCTGCTCCCCCCGGTCGTGCAGTTCGCGTCCACAAGCCACATTATGTTCTCGCGGAACTTGGAGTGCAACCTCAACATCTGCCTCGTAGACCAGATGCTCGATGGCGACAACAACCTCTCGCGCGCGTTCGTCCAGGATGCCACGATCTTGCAGAAGCGCTTCCTGATCGCTGGCGTCATCAACTTGGTGCTCACGCCGTTCGTGCTGTTCTATCGGATCTCGCACTACTTTTTCATGCTCTCGATGGAGTGGCGCATGAATCGCGGCAACTACTTCGGTACGCGCCGCTGGAGTTCGTACGCGCTGTGGAAGTTCCGCGAGTACAATGAGCTTCCGCACGTCCTTGAGGCGCGCATGGCGCGGTCATTCCCCGCTGCGGAGCGGTATCTGTCGATGTTCCCCGCGGGCGTGGGCGCGCTTGTCGCGGGTGGAGTCTCTTTCTGCGCGAGCTCGCTCATGGCGGTGTTGATCGGACTCAGTCTCGTGGACGAGTCGCTGCTGCTCAAGACAACGCTCGGCGGCTTCCCGCTGGTGTGGTACCTGACGGTCGCGACTGTCGTGTTCGGAGTGTCGCACACGTTCACGACAACGACTTCTCCATTCTTGGTGAACGGCGACAGCGAGGAGGCGATGATGCAGCTGTCCGCGGAGACGCACTACTTTCCGAAGGAGTGGCGTGGGCGCTGCGAATCCTACGACGTGCGCGACGAGTTCCTGTCGCTGTACCCGTTCAAGGGCATCCTGCTGTTGCAGGAGTGCCTCTCAGTGATCATGGCGCCGTACATCCTGTGCGTCTCGCTGCCCCGCATATCACGCGAGATCCTGCTGTTCGTCCGCTCGCACACCCTGACCCTGCCACAAGCGGGCGCTGTGTGCCGCTTTGCGGAGTTCGACTTCAAAGAGTACGGCCACGACGTGAAGATGGAGCGGTCATTCGTGAACTTCAAGCAGAACCACCCGCAGTGGGTCGGCGCGCAGGAGGGCGAGGAGTTCGTCCAGCGACTCGGACAGCTCAAGGAAGAGGAGATGGAGAAGTCGATGCGCATGGGGGACACGATGATGTACGGCAGCCACCTGTCGATGTCGATGTCGCAGCAGCTGCTGCAGTCACAGGCGATCCACACCGCGCTGGGCGGCCACTTTGGTGGTGGTGGCGGCATGGCGCCACAGGACAACGAGTTCTACTGGCTCGAGAAGGTGTGTTTGGTGTTGGTTTGCAGGCACTTGGCAGCGGTTTGGTCACCTTACACCTTGGCTTTTGTTGTTACCTGGTTCGCTTCCCATTTTGTGTGGGCAGCTCCAGCAGCGAGGTCGTTTGGGCGAGTTGGGCACGGAGGAGTCCAAAGCCGACTCCATTTCCAGTCTCGGATAGCCGCCAACCATGGTGTTGATGATGATGAGCAGCAGCAGCAGCCTACATTCTTGAATGCATCGTTTGTGACAGGAATCGCGTGCTTGGTGGTGGGGTATTGTTGAAGGCCACTGTTATCAACGTTCTCAAGCACCACCAGCCTATTTACCACTGCAACAGCGTGTCGAACAGACGATAGCGCACGGTCAACGAAGCGATGCCACTCGAGGAGCTTGCGGTCGGCGGCGAGTATGACTTGATGCAACAGTGAAACGGCCGTCGACTGTCCAGTAGCGCTGCGAGCCTCTTCTCCAGCACAACTCGCGAGGCCGTACTCGCGTTCAGATCGCACGGCGGGATCCCGTGTAGAAAGTGTTCCTGTTCAGCCAGAAGCAACGCAACACCCACACAGTTCCTCCGTCAGTTAGTGGAAGCGTTGTTCATACGTTCCCGCTCACGGCGGTTCTTTCGTTCGCACCGCATCTTTGCCGTAGACGATCACATCGATCGAATCAGTGTCATCCTCCAAACGAATTACGAACGAGTAGACAAACGTCGAGTCGCTTCCGGACTGCAGCTTTGTCAGCTTCGTCACGTCCGACGGCCAGAAGCGAGTAAACCGAGCCAGGCAGTGGAACTTGCGCGGCACCGCCTTGCTGTGCACCACGTCGCGCAGCAATGTCACAGGAACGTCTCTACGGATGAACTCTGGCACCACTGTCTGCACCATTCGCGCAGCAGTTCCTCGCGTCGCGTCAGCTTCGTCGCGTTCTCCGTCCTGTTCCTGCTTCTGGTGCTGGTGCTGCTGGTTTGATTGCAATTGCAACTCTCGAGACGTCGATGGGAATGGCGCAGGTTTGACAAGGTTAAGACGATCGCGTACGTCTTGGACGAACTCCGGGACGAAGATGAGCGAAGCTCCTTCGCGGAAGCGCAGCGCTGTCGCGCTGGCTGCGCTCGACGCGTCGAGACTCTGCTCGTCGTCATCGACGATGCTGAGGTTGCGGAAGCGACACCAGTGACGCAGAAGCAGCTCCTCAGTGAACCCAAACATCTGCACCAGCTCCCAGCACGAGTCGAACACGATCTTGCGCAGTACTCCATGCGGCGGCACGTCCACCGAGTTGGCTTGTAAGACACGTACGTACTTGCTCTCTGACGCCGGAGGCGTATTCCCAGAGCCGTCCCAGACGATCAAGCAAGCTCGATTGTTCTCACCAACACTGACGTGCAACACGCGCACGACGATATCGACGTACGCGCCGACAAACACTGTGTCAGAGAGCAGAGATGGTGGCTGGGGATACCCTGGAAGAAAGGTGGTGTCGTCACGGAGACTCTGCTTGGACCAACTCCTGTAAGCAAGACACGCGAACGATCAGCCACCACCAGATCATAGTAGAAAGAGCGTTCAAATTTACGTACAGGATCTCGCGCGCGCGCTCCTTGTCAGATTCGTCGAAAGTCCAGTTATCGGAGCCTGGGAGCTGCTGCAACTCGCCTGTACGCTCGTCCTCGCGGATCACGAGGTACTGTGTGACCGTATTGCTGGCAAACAAGAGTACGAAGCCCCAGTTCACTTCATTTGGCCATCTCCACAAAAGTAACAGGGCGTCTGACACGTGGCACTGCTGCTGTACGTACTAGTGCACGCCCTGGAGTTTGTCTTGATATCGTTTCACCCGCAGTCTATGGAATCGAATAACATCGCCAACGTACTAGCAAGATTGATAGGCAGTCCGACGCGACGAAGACGAGTTAATGCGAAGTCCTGGAGGCTACCATGAAGACGCCCTGCACAACTGTGTGCTAATGAGACGCACCAACACTTTCGGCATTTTGATCTTCGGCGAGAAGATCACAATCTGGATCGCCTGGCGGCGCTCAGGACAGCTTTCGTCCACCACATCCACGGTCATCTACAGTCTGGCGTGAGGAAGCTGATGTCTGATCCATGGCGATACTCAATTCGCATCAGCCCACGTACCGAGAAGTCACTCTTTCGTGTATGCTTAGGTAGGGACATGTTGACGACAACACCGTAGATGTGCGCATTCCCGCAGATCAAATCACCAAGACACGTATACATGTACGCTGGACCAGCCTGCTGGAGCGTGCGCTTGCCGCGAGCCGCCTGCAAGAAGGTGTTAACAACGCAGACAGCACAACATCATCGCAAACTTAGCAGCTCGCACCTGACGAGTGGGTTTTGCAGGATCAGCTGGCGGGGCATCACCCTGAGACGTTGGAGCTACATCGCTCACATTATCAGCCCCATGGACGCAAGTGCGCAGTGTTCATAATGGCGAGCTAAGCGACCATAGGCTTACCAGCTCGCAAGTCTCGCGAGTGGACAGTCTTCGGCGCGAGGTAATGGAGCTGGTCGAGTCCCGCCACGCGCTGCGGCTCTTCAAACGTGACTTCGATGCTCAGACCTTTCGGCAGCTGGAAGACGCCCGGTCGGTGACTGAGCGTCTGCAGCAGCAGGTGCTTCTCGGCGACCACGACGCACGGTTGGCGGTCCTCCGTGTCCTCGCCGCTGACATCCCAGAGCGACGTGGTGAGGCCGATGCCGTGGATGCGCACTTTGTACTGGCGAAAGCACGTTTGTAGACGAGTCCGTCATTGGAGAAACAAGAGAGCAATGGTGTAATGAGCTCTCTCTTCGCTACAGCAGCAGCAGCAGCAGCAGTGAACGCACGCACATGACGCTGGAGGAACCGCAGGCGCTCGGCCCACATATCGTAGAAAAACACCACACGCGATGCAAACGAGCTACGCAATTGACGCAGTAGCCGTCGTGAGTCTTTCGTCTTCTCACCCAATCGTTCACCCAAGCACACACATCCGCCCACCCACCCATCTAGCATCACTACTACCAGTGACGAACGCACCTGGGAGTCTCAACGACGACCGTCAGCACCTGCTGCGCGACACCGCCGCACGGGCCGTCGCCCAGTGTAAAGACCTCGGATTCCTTTAGCTGCTGCTGCTGCAGCGGGCGCAACGGATACGCGAACTTCACAGCGCCCTCGACGATCAGCGTGTCGGCGGCGGCCATGCTTGTCATCGTTAGCAATTCCCGCAAATGATCAACTTGTAACGTAACCTAGGCTACATTAAGGGTACACTTTGGCCAAGGAGTTACACTGTATCATGTTGTTTTGGTAGTCGAACAGAACGGCGCAAAGAGTGTCAACACGTGGTGCAGCTCCTGCTCCTGGCTCGAGGATGCCAGCAGCTGCTGCAGGTAAGGCGACGCCGTGAGCTGAGAGACCGTGAGCACCGCCTGCGGTACCAGCAGTGTCTTCTGCGCGCGCTGGCAGTGGCTCAGGTACGCCAGCAGCTGGTGCAGCACCTGCATGACGCACCGGAAGCCCGCAGTCTGGTTCGACTCGGCCGCCGCATCGCGCGGAAGCGCCACGAAGAACGTGAGCACGTTGTCCAGCAGCGCGTTGAAGCGCCCGAGCTGAAACGCGGCAAAGTCCGAAAGTGTCGCCGCGCTGCTGCTGCGATTCGCGCGCGCCAGTTCCTCTCGGATTGCCACGAGCGGAACAAGCTTCGCTGCCGCCACAAATTGCGTCGCCGCTTCTTTCACCACGCGGCGCAGCACAAGCGCGCTGACTTCCGCGTACCTGGCATGCCTCCCCACTTCCTCCAGCAGCAAGCAGAGACTGCGCGTGTGCAGCGACGAGAACGGATCGAAGTACAGCGTCGTCGCGCCCAGCGTCTTCGAGAGCACGACGTCGCGAACTAGCACCGCCACAGGACCGTCGTCATCGGCCCCAGCGCTGACGTGCTGGAGCAGTACAGAGCGCCACTTAAAGCTGCTGAACCCCCACGGCGTGCCGCCACTCGAGGAGGCGGCGCACACGCTCAGCGGGTCCCAGAAGAGCAGCTCCGCGCGCACGTACGGCGCGTAGAGCTTCTCGAGCGCCAAGTCGCAGTAGCAGCTCGCGTACGCCAGCGGGAACTTGATGCGCCACTCCTGGAAGCGTCCGTACACGTGCTCGAGCGAGTTCATGTCGTCGATCGCGTCGGCGAACACATCGAGCGCGCCATCGCTCTCCTGCCGGATTGCGGGCGTGCGATCCGTGAAGCCGCGCTTGAGCATCTCGGCAAGCTCGTTGTCGACGCTAGCGCTGCCCATCGACGGTAGCACGCAGTCCCTGTCTGCCTCGAAGATTTGTAGGCCATGGACATCAGAAGATACGATTGCACCGACAGCCGCCAGCTTGTTGGCGACGTCCTGAGCACATTTCGCGTCAGCCTCGCGGATGCTGCGCACGTTTTCGACACGGAGCTTGGCGACCTCGCTCTCACTCGCGTCGAGCTCGCGGGTCTTCTCGCGCAGACAGAAGCTCAGGCCCTTGACGTAGTCTTCGACGACCTGGAAGTATTCGAACTCCTCGCTGGCAGCGAGCAGCTGCTCACGCTGCGTTTTTTCGCTCTCTGTAATCAGCTTCATCTCGGCGTCGATGCGCGCTAGCTCGCGCTCGGCGCGGTCGTTCTCAAAGTTCGCGGCGTCCAGCGCTCGCTGCAGCTTCGCAAGCACACCTGCAAGCGAGCCAGTCGGCACGCGCGTCCGCGTCGGGTACACGCTCGTCTCGCCTTTCGCGGCGACGAAGTCCTTCGGTGTGTCAGTAAATGCTGACTGCGCGCGTAGCCCCCCGCGGCGCATGATGTCCTCTTCCCACCGCCGCCCTTCGTCATCATCCTCCTCATTGTCCTCTTCCACTTCCACAACCTCTGGGTTCTGCGCCGGGCGTTCAACAGTCTCCTGCACGCCGAATGTCACGCGGCTGCGCTTCTTCCGAGCCTGTAGGAGCTGGGAGCGCAGCGGGATGAATTCCTCAGCGGCTTCGGGCGAGGCGCCGCCGCCCTCTACAACCTCCTCGTCCACCACTACCGTTGCACCGTCGAGTTCGTCCAGCCCTGTGTCGGCATTCACTTGCTGCGCTGATGTCTCGTCCTTCTCCCATTCTCGCACATCGCCACGCAGCAAAACGTTCTGCTGCTGCCGCAGCGCTGCGAGCGCCTCGCGCGAGTACGCAGAGGCGCCAAGATCTTCACTCTCGCTCGCGCCACCGCCGTCCGGCAGCAGGTTCGGCTGGATCCGCGTCTTGGTCGTCTCGCTTTCCGCCTCGAAGCTCAGGCCTCCGCCGCCGATCCCCGCAGACACACGCGCAGGCGGCCGCGCGCTCGAAATGGTGGTGCGGCGGTTTCGGACGCTATTGCTACTGTTGTGGCGCGCACGCATGCGCTGCAGCAGCGCGTCGTCCACTTCTTCGTCGGCTGCCTCGTCACCACCACCTTCGTCGCCGGTAGCAGCAGCAGGACCGATGACGTCATCTTCATCGACGGCGGCAGCCTTGCGCTTCCGCTGAGCGCTGCCAGCGCCGCCTCCTGAGCTCTTCTTCTTGGACCGGAACATGATGTTGCTCCAGCGAAAGCGATACTCGAGTCATTTCTGGTGGAGTCATCTGAACCTAGCAAAGTAGTAAATCTACAACGTCTAACATCGCATTCAAATGCAGCTCTAAAATGCACTCATTCAACGCGAACACATGCGCGTGATGCAGCCGTCTGATGTGCTCCTACTTTCTCGCTCTTTCTCTTTCTCGCGCTTACCCTTTATGCAGCACAACATCTCGATATGCCCAAGCCAAAGTACAAGCCCATGCACTTGAAGTGGATGTTGCTGGACGGAGTGGTGCGCACGAACAAGCGATGTTGCGCTGCGTTTTGTCTCTCAAGACTTCTGACTGATCAAGTTGGAGCTTTTCAGATAAAGTGATTTTGTTCTGAAAGCAGGCTAGAATCCAAATCCATTTGGAGCATTTTTTAGACCCCTTCTTAAGCCGTTGTTCTAAGTGTGTTAGATCTTTCTCATTTGGGTTCGCTAAAAGATCAAAAGCTCATCATGGACGGCTGGAAGAGCCTGCTCTTCGGCGGCGGCGCCAAGTCCACCACCGGCCCCGTGCGCTCCCTGTCTCTATGCACTCGCTCTCCTGACCTCTTTATCTCTGCTAACAGCACTCTCGCTATCTTTTGTCCCAATCAGACAGCCGTCAAATGGCTCGGCATGGAGCCTGCTGCTGGTGGCGGTCACGAGCGACTCGCAGTGGCCCCCGAAGCCGCGCGCGACGTGCTCGCGCCGCTCGGCGACGCGCCCGTGAACCTCGTCTCGGTGTTTGGTGCTGCACGCCAGGGCAAGTCGTTCCTCATGAACCTGCTCGCGGGCCAGCAGGACCTCTTCCGGATCTCCAACCTGCGCGAGCCATGCACGCAGGGTGTGGACCTCGCCGCCCACTTCCTGCCGCTCGCAGACTTTAGTACGCTACACGGCGGCAGTGGCGTGGCAAGCGCCAAAGAGATGCTCGTGGGCTTCGTGGACGCTGAGGGCCAGGGCGACCGCGACATCACGTGTGCGTGAGATGGTTAATTAAGAGGTTATATGTGGAGCTCGATCTGACGGATCAATGAGATGGGATGCTCATGCATGCAGACGACTCGCGGCTCGTGTCGCCCGTGCTGCTGGCGTCCAAGACCGTGCTCTTCAACTGGAAGGACAGTCTGCAGGCGGATCGCATGCTCAACCTACTCGCGGTGCTGGCGCGCGCGGCGCAGGGCATCGAGCTTGCGGCGGGCGACAACGGCAAAGTCTTTGGCCACCTCCACATGTACGATGAGCAGTTATGCTAAGAGAATGCACCATGAACGCGACGCTCAACTAACCAAGTGTATGTGTGTGAAATATGTACCTCAAAAACCCAGCATCTTCCGAGACTGGAGCTTCGTGGACTCGACACCGGAGGAGGTGTACAAGGACCTGTTCACGAAGGAGAAAGGCCGTAGCGAGGAAGCGGCGGTGCGCAACCTCGCACGTGCGAGCCTCGTGGACGCGTTCGAGTCGATCCACATCTGGCTCTTCCCGGCGCCCGTGGCGAACACGGCGAGTCTGAGCGACCGGATCCGCTTCGAGCAGCTGCAGCGGCCGTTCCAGGACAAGCTGCGCGAGTTGCGCGCGTGCCTCGCGCGCCAACTGCAGGCACCGATGCTCTTCAACCGTCAACCGCTCACGGCGCGGCTGCTCACGCAGCTCATGCCAGGGCTCGTCGCCGCGCTCAACAGCGACCAGGTGATCATGCCCGAGTCCATCTACGCGTCGATGGTGCGCGCGGAGGCGAAGGTGGCGCAGGACGAATGCGAGAAGGCGATCTCAGCGTATTGCGAAGCCGCAGGCATTGAGGGTGATATCGTGGCGTCCGACGCCTTCGAGCGGACGTTGCGCGAGGACGTCGAGCTGATGATCGCGGAGGCAACAGAGGCCATGGATGCGGCGCCGCCGTCGGTGCGTAACGAGATGGCGGCCGCGCTCAAAGAGTTCGCGCAGAAGGAGATCCGCATTGCGCTCCACGCGAACAACGAGCGCGTCGCCGAGCGACTGGCGAAGGAGGTGGATGCGGTCTTCCAGGCGCTCAAGCGCGAGTGCGAGACGATCGAGCAGAGCCTGATCCCGATGCGTCGTGAGACGCTGGCGAAGAAGTGCGCGGAGCTCCTGGCCAAGGAACTGCGCCGTCTGGACGCCGTGCCTGCAGGCTCACAGGGGACGACGAAGCACCGCGTCGCGGCCGAGGTGAGTCGAGTTAAGCAGCACGCGACCGTGCTGTTCGAGAAACTGGAGGTGGCGAACGACAAGGCGGTCGGGCAGCTGAACGGCGCGGTCACGGACCGCGTGCACACTGCGAAACGCGAGATGACGGCGGAGGCGCACGCGGTCGTTGATAAGCGCTTCGCGCTCAAGCGCCCGGTCACGGTCACGGCGCTGCTGGCGGAGCTCGAGGACCTGTACCTGCGGCTCGTGCGCAGCGTCCCGAGTGACGCGAACGTGCCCAGCGCACTCGTCACAGTCGATTACCAAGCCGATTTGGAGGCGCACAAGGCGCACTTGGCTGAGGAGCTGAACCGGCGGTACCTGATCGAGGTCCGGCAGGTCCTCAACGAGGTGGGCTACGCCGCGCGCGAGGACCTGCAGAAAGAGGTCGGCTTCCGCCTGGACGGCAAGCTGCCGCTGCCCGAGGAGGAGATCAAGGCTACGATCGACGCGGCAATCGAGCACGTTAAGGTGACCGTGGCACAGCAGCTGCAGGGCTGGACGGTGCTCAAGAGCGACATCGCCGCGAAGAGCGTCGAACTGGATACTCTGGGTGACGTGGTGCGTTGCTGTGTGTTTACCGCTGCATGGAATGAAAGAAAGTGCAGTTCTAATGAGAGGTGTGCTGCTGCTCCCACTGCAGCTGGCGGACAACTATCTGCGGCGCAACCGCGACCTCGCAAAGGTCGAGGACGAGAAGAAGCTAAGCGAGAAGTACGACGCGCTCAAGACGAGCCTGACGGAGCAGTTTCTGGAGGATGTACAGACCACCGGATTCCCGACGACCGACGATCAGATCGACGCGGTATTCCATAAGCATCTGCAGACGCTCGCGGCGCAGTTCCTGTCGTTCGCGGCGGCGGGCAGCGCCACGCACTCGGCCAAGACACTACGCGAGGCACTCACGCGCGACTGCAAGCTCGTCGTTGAGAACCAGAAGCACCTCAACCGGCTCGCAATCGACAAGCAGAGCGCACTCGAGCTGGCGGAGAAGGAGCGCCGCATGCGCGAGCAGGAGAGTATCGCGGCGCGCCAGAAGGACGCGCAGATGTCTGGTACGCTTTCTTGTCAGCTCAAAACACCATTGCAGCATGGATCGGAGAGGGGAGCAAGAAACACTACTGATGGGATCGTTTAATTGCAGAGCTGAAGACGCAGGTGGAGAAGTCGCTGGGCGAGAAAGAAAGCGAGTCGAAGCGCCTGCGTGACGAGCTGCGCGCGCAGGGTGAGCGCGCGCGCAAGCTGGAGCAGCAGATGCAGGCGCTCAGGACGCAGTCGGAGCGGAGCGCGCAGGCGAAGCAGGAGCAGGAGCGCCTGGCACGCGAGCAGCAACGCCAGGAGGAGCAGGAGCGGCAGCGCGAGGCCGCGCGCCTCAAGCGCGAACTCGAGGAGATGAAGCTCAAGACAGCCGAGATTGAGCACCAGAAGGTGGCGCTGGAGCTCCGGTTCCAGCAGGAGGCTGCGAAGAAGGATGAGGCGCTACTCATGAAGCTCGAGATCGAGGAGATGCGGCGCAAGAACGAGCGCATGGCGGCGGAGAAGGCGGAGCTCGAGATCCGCGCGATGGAAGAGGCCGCGCGTCGCGAGGAGGCGGTGCGCGCCGCGCGCGCCGCGGCGGACGCTGCCGCACTGTCGGCAAAGGCGGCAGTCGAGGCGGCCGCCCACGAGGTAACCCCGCCGAAAACAGCCGCGCCGAAGCGGAAACTGGCTGACGCGCGTGGCTCCGAGCAGGAGGACGAGGACGTCGACATGGAAGACGCGTCTCCTGCTCGCCGCGCTGCCGCTGCTGGTGCGTTTTGTTTCATATGTGGTGTTTTGGCTTGTGCGCGTCATGTTCGCGATTCTGACATGCATTATCGATCCTTGTCTTGTTGACTTTTCTGGCAGCGAAAGGACCGGTGAAGAAGCGCCGCGGACCGACAAAGGCGAAGACGACGCCGGACAAGAGCCCGAAGACGTCGCTGGAGGAGGCGCGCAGAGCTGCGCGCGAGGAGGTCGAGCGCCGCATGCAAGAGCGCGCCAAGTCACTGACTGCAGCGAAGAAGAAGCACGGATGATGAGTAGGAAAGCAAGAGCGCGAGAATGGTAACTGATGAACGCAATGGTAGGTACACGTTTTCAATGTAGAACAGAGACACAGCGAGAGACCGGAGCGCCAGCGAGAAGCTACTCCCTCACGATCCATCCATCCACGGCTAATCGAAGCCAGACATCCGTCCGCTTCATCCCCTAACGCTTCTACTCTCACCTACCGCCACCACCCTTACACGAGGTCACTCTTGCGCTGCGTGTCGTTCGTCGTTGCGCCGTAGCCGTTGCGCGGCGTGTGCTCGATTGCCATGACACTCAGATCGCCGTAGCTGCCGAGGATGCTGCGCGCTTCGTGGCTACTCGAGGCGACGCTGTGCTTGCGCGTCGTCGGACTCTGGCCGGAGAACGAGAGCGCCATGGAGCTGAAGACCGTCGCGAAGAGCAGCGAGAGCGGAAAGATGCCGAACGCCGCGACACGCCACATCGCACGCGGCCCCCAGTGCTCGTAGATGTAGCCGCCGACGAGCGTGCCGAGACCGCTTCCCATGCCTTTCTGTACAGCTGTGAGCAGCCCGATCATCGTGCCCTCGGTGCCCTCCGGCGCCGACTGGTACACGTAGTTGGTGAACGCAGCCCAGAGCAGCCCGTACGTGAAGCCGTGCAGGGTCTCGATCGGCAGCGCCGCCCATGGATGCTGCACGAACACGTACACGGTCATGCGCACGCCGTAGGCGAAGAGGCACGCGAAGATGCACGCGGGCGTGCCGAAGCGCGTGATGATGTGGTTCGCGTGGAAGAAGAGCGGGAGCTCCGAGATTGTCTCGACCGCGATGATCGTGCCCACGAGGTTCGCGTCATTGCCCGAGAGATTGAAGAGGTAGAGGAAGAGGAAGTTGTCGATGAGTCCACCCATGATACCCGCGAGCAGCACAATCACGAAGAGCACGAGCAGGTCGTGCTTCTTGAGGATGAGCGCGAGGCTCTGCAGGAAGTCACTCTCGTCATGCATGATGCGGTCCTGCACCGACTCGGTAGACGGCGCGGCGACTGTCGACTTGGACTTGATCGCCGGAATGTACATCACGAGGATGAAGAGCGAGACGAGCGAGAGTGTGAGCACCATGTTGAAGCACCAGGCGATGCCCACGGTCGCCGCAAGCACGCCGGCTGTGTACCCGCCGGCGCCGTAGCCGATCGCGCCGTACAGGCGCTGCTTACCGTAGTCGCCGCCCACGCGCGAGAGCAGTGCCATGGCGGCTTGGTCGAGCAGTGAGAACGACGGCTGCGTCTGGAAGTTGGCCGCGAACACCATCACGCACATGAGCGGGAACGTCGACACGAAGCGGATCGAGAACATGAGCAGCCCGGCCGAGAGCAGACACACGACGTGCACGACGCGCTGGTTCTGCAGGATGTCGGCGGCCGCGCCCCAGATCGGCGGTCCGAGGATCGCGCACACACACGGAATCGAGAGCAGCACGCCGATCTGCATCTTGGAGAAGTGTTGTGAGTCAAAGTAGATCTGCGGTCCAATAGAGGTCGTTAGAGTCCGTCCAAGGCCACGAAGAGTACATCTTGAGTAGTGTAGAAAGCACCGAGCAAGTGCTGTTCCGATCGATTTTGGTGTCCACACACACAAACATACCGGGAGGTACGTTTGCACGGAGAAGGCGGCGAGCATGATGAGAAAGAGCATCTTGAGCGGCACGAGCTCCTTCGACTCGCCGCCGTCGAAGAGGAAGCCGAGTCGCAGTCCCATGGTCGCGGTGGTGTTGGGGCTGGTGCTGGTGGTGTAGGAGCTGCTGCTGCTTGTGGTGGGGACGAAAAATCGCGAGTGAGGGAAGGTATGCAGCCAGCGGACTCGGTCTCCTCAAGTGGAGAGATCAAGGAGGTCAGGTCTACGCAGATGAATGCATGATTGCGGAGACGATTGCGGAGCTGGGGATGGGGAGTGAGTGTGTCAAGCGAGGGTTCAGAGCTGTAGTGCACCGAGAAAATCGAGTGGTCTAAAAGTCTCGAGTCCGACTTGCTCAGAAGACCGAGCGACCTCGATAGATACCGTACACTTGACGCCCGGCAAGCGAGCGTTGGAGAAAACGTTGTCTGCCTGCCGTCTCCAGCACCAGCAGCACCACCTGCGCTAGCAGCAGCAATTTGGTGAACTGCACCGGGGTCAAATTGTGCACACCAAGAGGCAGGACAACGGTTGAAGTTCTAGTGCAGCGTCATTCTCTGTGACAAAGGTCCCACTGTTTACGACTACAAGTGCGTGGCGGCTTGGGGACTCCGACATCCATACTCGCAATCAAAAGGTCATCACCATCAGTTCTCCCTACACGATCGGCAGCAGGCAAGAGAGGACCGCCAGGGAAGAAGGTGAGAGCAGAGGAGTAGGAGTAGGAGAGCATAAGAGCATTCTCTCTCGCTCGGCATTGAGTCTAATTGCGTGTTGGTATGGGATCGCTGCTTTGCTGAACAGCATACGGGCTACCGTGGGGAGGAGCGACGCAACCATCTGTGGCACACTCCACGAGGCTTTATCGCTGACAGCGAGGTCGAGAGCACTCCTGCTGCTATTCGAGGCGCTGTGCTGTTAGCGCTGGTCGTGGCGCTCCTGCTTACGTGGAGTTAACGTCTGACGCTCCCTGCACCAAATGCAAGCGGCGCGCAATGGGCGAGATGTAAGTCGCTCTCGAGTGTTCAAGAGCGCGTTCTGGACCATCGTCGAGATTGTCGGCAACGTGGTCGTGTGCACGCTCGTCGCGTGGCTCGCCAGCTACATCTGGAGCTTGGGCAACATCTTCGTTGGCTCATCCACGAAGAAACAGACGCGCGTGTCGTTCCTCACAGGCGCACTCGCAACTAGCCACGTGGTGGGGTCGACGATGGCGGTTGTCACTCAGGCGCTTGTCCTCTGCTCGGTTCACTCGACAAGCGGCCAGACCCAATCGCCCAGCCTGGCGTTCTACACACTTCGGCTGCTCGTACAGTCTCGAACCATGTTCATTGCGACGCTGCTCCTCTACATCGCGACGCCATACGTCGTGTCGCTTGCGCCGGCGGTGGTGCAAGGGTACAAGTTCGAACTCTACATAACGTGCTTCATCGGCCACTTCTTCAATACAACAGTCGGGATCAGCACGCGGCGCATTATCAAGGAGAACATTGCACGAGCTCGACTGCCGCCGCCACCAACAAGAACAGCAAGAACAGCAAGAACTGTGAGAGATTCACCGCACAAAGCAGTGTCGGCATTCGCTGCTCTAGATTCATTGTACTATCTGTCATCGCGAGCTCGGGGTGCTTCTAAGATCATGCAGTCTGCCGTGCGAACTCAAGCGCGCAGGAGTATACGATACGCCAAGACCTACACCCAGATGCTCACAGTCGACTTGTCGTTGATCACCACGGGACTCTACGTGCATCTCGCGATCCACTTCCGTGTTCTCGCAGACTCTACCGGGATGTTCTTATTCGTGATCGGCAGTCTGGCACTCAAAATCTTGAGCCAGGAGGGTGTGAAGATGGTGCTATTGAAGAAGAAAGTCTCCGACATCCGCGCGATGTGTGTGGCAGTGGGACTCCCGCCGATCATCGTTGACACTCAGATTCGGATCGTGCTTCAGTACGCACAGAGCACAACAGCCACCGTGTACGGAATACTTGGGCTCGGCGGAATCGAGATCGCCATACGGATCAGCAAGTTGCTGTGGCTGAAAGCCCAAATCCGCCACCGCACCAAGCTCCAGCTCAGCAGTGTTGCGCCGCAGCCTGCAGAAGATGGCAACATTCGACCCCTGGGCCGGAAGAAATGCTCCCCTGTTCGTGTCAACATTGTCACTAACTGGGAACGTCGCGCCTGGAAGATGTACACGGCGGAGCTTTACACTGATATGTCAGCCGAGTACATCGCGATCGGCTGCTCCACGTGCGTTCTCTACTTGCTCGGAAACCACCCAAAGTACATGCTCAGCCGTACGTTGTCGTCAGTGGCGAACGACAGCACCATGGAAGCAGCGGATGACTATGCCAGCGTCAGCAACTGGGACCACATCTTGCGCTCTTTAGGCGGCCAGCTCGCGGTGGAGATGCTCGTAGACTTCCTATCAGCTGTCGTCGAGATCAACGCCGGCACAGACTTCGAGCAACTAAGTGCGTATCGGCTCTTTGTTCTCGCTTTTCTCGCGCACTCTGCGATCGCGAGCATCCAGATCTCGGGAGTCATGTATCTCTTGCCGGTAACTTGATCATTGGAGGTGGTGAGAAGTCGGAGTGCGTAGTCTGTTTCACATTCGTTGTCGGCGACAAGATCGACGGACGAATGCAGCAACACGATCCTCTTTCTCTGCTCTGGTTCTTCACTGTCTTCGTGTCACTTCAGTTGTGTTCAGGTGATCGACATCCAACAAGCATCGAGGATACAGGTGCTCCAGGATTTCTACGGCTCAATCAGTCTTGCCAGATCACAAGTTCGTCGGTGCAGCGACGTGGTCCTTCTTGAGGAATCCGAGTCCGTATCCGAGGTACTTGGATCCAGACTGCAGCTCACTGACGAGAGGGAGCAAACAGAAGACAGAGAATGAGTTAAATGAAGCTCACCACTTCAGGTACAATAAGAGATACTAGCAAGCGTACGCAGCATCCTTGTCGATGAACGAGATATCAGTGCTGCTGTAGCACCAGCAACCAGGCAACAAAGGATGTCAAGGCATCGTTTCGGAATCAAACAGCTGGAGATTCCACGCAACGAATAGCCGAACCTGGGCTTTTTAGACCTCGGAGGTGGTGGCAAGCTGCTTCCGCTCGTGCACTGGAAACAATCTCGACTGGTGCAAGAGTGTTGTTGGATCGCTTGGCGAGGGAGAAGCCCATTTCCTCCACTATTCATAAGCGAGCCCGCTGATCGAGACGGCTGCATCTTGCGGTGGCATGCTTCGGAAACAGAATGCAAACTGTTGATGCTTGCAGTGACCTGTTGGCTTCGATTCGGAATCAGGTCCTGCCGGTACTTGCGCACGGCTCGATCGCTCGCACCAACATCTTTTTGGAGCGAGAAGGGCCGAGGACGAATGCTGGTGAGCTCGTTATCGCTGTTTCTGCTTCTACATACATCTCGCTCGATGTCCACTGCGTATCCTCTCTGAGTATCACCACACACCATGGTGAATATCAGCCAAGCAATCTCACTTCATGTGCGAGCACTGAAGCGAGGCAATCACACCAACCTTGAGAGCAACGTCTTTGGCGCTCGCATCTAGTGAATTCACGCAACAAAGGAATCCGAGACTGAGACGAAGGAAACAGCCAGAAATGATCAACAGATCACAACGTACCTCTCGCCTGTTGCATGAGGCGGAACTGCGATGCGTGCAAGTCCATCATCACCTGCTCGTAGCGCTCAATCCAGATGTGCACTTCTTTCTCTTTTTCAGCCATCTTGCTGCAGGGTGGTTGGAAGCGAGCACTGTCAGTGCGAACTGCTTTACCTCGAGAGCTGCCTCCTTCAAAGCTGTAAGCCTTGCCCACTCACCGTTTACACTCTAAGAGCTGGATTTGAGTCTCCTCAAGCTCGCGGTGGGTCTCGATGAAGTCCTTCTCAGCTTTCTGCATAGGTCAGCGAGCAAATTATGTCGAGTTTCTTTTCACTACTTGTCATTCGCTACTGAAGAAGAAGAAGAAGAAGTAGAAGTAGAGCACACCTGAAGCAGCTTCGCACTGCATCGCACAGATGCACGCAACCCTGTGAGTTCGGCGTCTTTGTGTGCAATCTCGTCTTGCACTCCTTTCACTCCATGTGTCACAGTTGCCTTGGTGCGCACGATGATGTATCGTCAGTGTTCAGATCGAGATGTCAACTTTACAAAACGCAGTTAGACACACCATCTCGCTCGCAAGTAACTCGAGCTGCTTGTCCTTGGAGTAAATCTCCTGGAGATCCTGCAATCGCTGCACTCGCTCCTCCTGCAGCTCCATGAGCAAGCGGTTCGTCTGTCGATTCCTGAGTATCGTCTCTCTGGTGTCCTCGAGTTACATCGCAGTATACGGAAAAGAATGAGAGTACAGGGAAAAAGAGGGAACACTGTCGAGCGAACACTCACTTCTCATCGCGCTCTTGCTCGAGTGCGATCTGCACTTTGTCGAGCTGATCTTCCAGCGTTCTGTCATCGGCAAACAAATGTGATCAGACGATGAGCAAACGCTACCAACGACACAAGGGAGGCGGAAACGACTTGAACGCACCGGATGCGGCCAAGTTGAGCTGCACGTACACAGCGAGAACACAGGCAAGAGTGAGGGCTGGAGGGATTCGGAACAACCATAAACAATCAAGAGCGGTTCCGAGCAGACGCACACGTGTTCTTGAGCTTCTGCATCTCCAGCGCGTCCTGGAGCTTCAGGATCCGTTCCTACACGTGGACGATGGCTCAACGACACATGCCGATCGATCCTTGAGCAGTAGACCCGCTCGAGAGAATCAAGCGCGAGCAAATGGATAGAGACCCCACCTCATACTGCTTGGCTTGCATCGCTGCTGGTGGTGCTCAACGTAAGCAGGGCGCCGCCGTTGTATCCTCTGTGTGCAGCTCGTTGTGCTGCGCCGACGGCTTTCTACAAAGTCGCTTGAGTCAACTTTTAGCAACGTGTTCGTGCATGTTAACACACAATGTGCACGAATGGGCTGGGTCGGTCGGAGGGGCAGGGTGACAAGGATCCTACCCTTCTTCTCACGCTCTCTCTCATTCTCTCTCTCATACTCGTGCTGCATTTCATTCTACTCCAGACGAGACACGATCTTTCGCTTACGGCGCCAGCGCCAGCGCATCGACGACACGTGTGTCTCGGCGCCGACATCTTCCTCGAAGCACAGATTGTCGAGCAGCGCGTACAGCTCACTACCGTACCGCTCGTTCATCCAGTGCAGGAAGGTCGTCTTGGCGAATCTGTTCGCGCGCTCCTCGAGCAGGAACGACGCAAAGCAGATGAGGTAGAAGTAGCGCTCGAGGTAGTTCACCGCGCGGCGCATCGAGTGGTCCCGCTTCTCACTCGTGAGCTCGCGGTCCATCGCCAGGTCGCGGCACTGCGCGATGCACTCGCGCAGGTTCTGCATGTGCTCGCACTGATCAATCGCGTAGTCCACGAGAAGCTTGGCCGCGCTGCCGTTCGCGAGTGTCGTTGTCAGCTTCTGGATGACGACAAAGTCGCCCGTGAACGCGATCGACTGACGGCGCGCGACGCCGCCGCCGGAAGCTGACATCTCGCCGCAGATCTTCTTGAGCATGCTCTCCTCGCCGCTCGGCGACGAGGGCGCCACGCAGTCCTCCAGCGCGAGGCGGAGCATGTAAGTACACACGAGCGCCGTGGTCGTGCGGCCGCGACCCATCTGGCAGTTGCAGATGACTGCCGTCTTCTTTCCACCGTGCTCGAAAGTGTCGTCAGCCGCCTCGAGCCCGAGCTCGCGGATGAACACGGGCGCAAGCAGTCGCACCATGTCGTCCAGGTCTTTCTCCTCCGGCGCCGTCTCGTCCGAGACCGGGATGCGCGCGTACCGGAGGTCGAACTGGAGCTCGCGTGACACGTCCGCGTAAATCTCGGCGAGCGTCTTGACCTCCGTGTCCGGGTTCACGTGGTCCATCTTCTCCTCGCTGCACATCATGCGTGGCTCGTACCAGTACATGAAGAGGCCGTTCGCCTGTCGCACCTGGCTCTGGATCTCGCCCTTGAGCTGCATCTCAATTGCCGTGACCTCGTCAGCTTCGATGCCCGGCAGCTCGACGTTCTCCGTCATGTTGTCTGGGTGCCGCGGCGCGAACGGCTTCCCGCCAACGTACACCACGGACTCCTCGCGGAGGTTGATCCAGATGATGTGGTCGAACTCACCGCGCAGGTGCTGCACAACATCGCGGAACCCGGCCTCGAGCGGCTGCGCCATACCGAAGATGGGCTCGGCGCCGATGCGCCGGAAGTTTGGCACGCTCGGCGTCAACGCATGCGGGATGCGCACGGCGCCGAAGAAGTGGTCTTCCTTGATCACGCAATTCTGCAACACCTTGTCCGATTTGTAGCGCACGCCGCCCAAGTCGTCGAGCAGCCGGAAGAGGTTTGGGTGGTGCTGGAGCCACTTCGAGAATGACTGCAGCACGCGCGCAGCGGCAGCTCCGTCCTGTGCGCCTCCTTCCGCGATCTCCTGCGCCTTGTCACTTGTCGTGTTCGCAACATGCTCGTTGCGCGTCGACAAAATGTACGCGCCGAACACGATGAGGTAGAAGTATCGCTCAAGGAAGCTCAGCGCGTGGTGCTAGCAGCAAGTTAGGCAACAAGGAAGTCAGCACTACGACTTTCGATAGTCGTGCATCATCAGATAGATCACACCGAGCGCGCACCAGATAGTACGAGCGTTTCGCGGGCTTTGCTTCCGCGAGCGAGCGCTCGTGGTACTCATTGATCACCGAGCGAATGTTGAAGATCACCGCGCACTCGTCAATCACCTGGTCGACCCACTGCTTCGCCTGGTGGCCAAACTCGAGCTGCTTCGTGACCGCGCGGATGACAGCAAAGTTGCCGTTCGCTTTCCCGCCATCGTGCTGCTTGCTACTCTCGTCATTCTCGTCGTCGGTGTCACCATAGAAGCTCGGCGTCGCGAACGCACTCGGGTCCACGAACCGCTGCTGCCAGACGAGCTGTGCGAGCACGAGCGCCGTCGTGGTGCGGCGCTTGCCCATCTGGCAGTTGAAGATGAACGCCGTGTCCGCCGTCGCACCCTCCACAAGTGGGGCCGCGTTGTTGATTAGGTCCATGATGAGTTCGACATCTGCGTGCTCCGGAGCGTTCTCGCGCTCGATCGGGATGCGGTGGTACGCGATGCTCTGGATCTTCGGGCTCGCGTGGCGCACCGCGTCCAGCTCGTACAGCTCTGGCAGCGTGAACACGTACTCCGGGTCCGCTTGCGCGCTCACGAGCTCGTTCTGGAGCAGCTCGAGCTCATGCCAGTACTCGAACTGGCCCGACGAAAGCGCCAGCTGCTCGCGCAGACTCTCCTTCATCGACGACTCAAGGACCTGGACTTTGTGGCCCGTGATCCCGGGCACCAGGTCGTTCTCGTTCAGCTTCGCAGACCGCCGCGCTGTGAACGACTGGCCGTCGACGTAGATCACCGGCTCCTGCACATTGCCCGCCCTCCCTGTTAGCCATGATGTGTGCGCTCAATGCACTAAAGCTCGCGAACTTCGTACGTACCTCGCGGAGGTTGATCCAGACCACCTTGGTGTACCCGTCCTCGGCGACCTGGTTCAAAATCATCTTGATGCCTTGCTGTTGTTACCGCACGCACGAGCGAACGATTAGTGTTGCGGCATGATGAAAAACAGCGTCGTACGCAGACGGAGACGTACCACCGATGGCTGAGCGGAGCCGTACAATGGCGTCCCGGGAAGGCGGCGGAAGTTCGGCGCTGCCAATCATCCAAATCCATCGCCCACCGGGTCAGAAATCGGCCCACAGTTTTCATCCATTCCTCTCAACCCACACCAAAGGCCACATACCAAGGTATCCATACGGCGTGTCGAGCACGTGGCAGTTCGGGAAGTGGTCGCGCTTGAGCACATACTTTTTGAGGATCTGTCACATATCGTCAATCACACAAAAACCCAATAACCCGTGTCATCACCCACATTCCTCCCATCCACTCATCCCACTCCCTTCTCCTCCCATCGAACATCATAAACACCCACTCATCCCACCCACACTAAACCTACCTTGGTGCCCTGCAGCAGGAAGCTCTGCTGTCGCACAAACGACATGCGCTCCGACTTGCCGCGCACGAGCGCCTGAATGCGCGTCGCTGCTTCTTCCTGCGACGTCGTCAGCTGCAGCTGCACATCCTTCGGCACAGGTGGCGCCTTGTTCGTCGCGCTCGACGCGCTGCTGCCGCGTACGAGCGCCTGCAGGCGGCTGGCGGCGCCGCTCAAGTAGCCCGTGGGCTTGGGTGTGCGGGGCGTCTCCACGAGCGACTTGTTGCTGCTGCTGCTGCTCGTGACACTGGCGGCGGGCGCCGGCCGCGGGCCATGCTGCGGATTCGCGTGCGCTCCTCCAAGCACAAGCGCTTGCAGCCGCGTGGCCGCCTCGCTAAAGTACGCGGTTGGTGCCTTCGCCGCAGTCGAGCCTTTGCGCTCACCGCGCGCCGCCGCCGCTGCCACCTGCAGCTCGAGGCGCAGTGGGGCCAGCAGCGCACGCATGGCCGCCTGCGGGTCTTCGGCGCGCTGCACCTCGGCGGCGCGCGCGCAGGCGTCGTCCAGCAGCGCCTCCATGCGCTCCATCGTCTTCTATATGGCCACTTGAGCGCGAGGGCGCGAGGTCCGTTGTGAGTGAGCAGCTGCGAAGAAATCAGGGGAGGAGAGAGAGCCACGTACTTTTGTACTTTTTTCCTTAGAGAAAAAATCCACGAAATCTTTGGATTCTTTTACTATTGGGATTGAAGTGCGCTACTGGAGAAGATGACTTGATGCACTTGCTCATGTAGGTAAGTGCGTGTTCTCTCGACTGCTTTAGCGTTAGCAATAGTGCCAGTGCAAAGCTGAGGTTGCTACTGTGCGAGCCACTTCCTCTCCGGAGGCGGAGGAGCGATCGACCAGCGTCGTCAAGTCATCCGCAATCCTCGGCAGTCGGCGCGAAAGAGGGCGAAGAAGGCACCGGCTCAGGCTCAGGTTCGGGCTCCGAGGAGAATGCTCGGGGTGCTGCTGCTGGAGCAAGAGCGAGCACCGATGCCTGCAGCGCGTTCGGGGCCAGCAGCTCGTCCCCAAACTGGAAAAAGTCGAGAAGCAACTGCGAGAACTGCAAGGCAGTTCGGAGTAATCGTGAGTCAATCTCTTTTCCGATTGCGATGTGACCACAGCGAGCCGGTCGGTATCACAGAGACGAGAGAGCGAAACGAACGTACGCTCGCAAGCAGCTTCTCGATCTCAGACTGCTGCTGCTCCGCGCTCACGAGCATCAGCTGGCGGGTGATGGCGCGTGTGGCGTCGTCGCAGTGCTTCTGCGCGAGCTGGAGCTGTTTCGGACGAACACGATTGCACGGTTTGAGTGTGTGCTGGGAGGCTCAATCCATCGAGTGTGACGTACCGAGTACTTGCGCTCTGCAACGAGGTTCTGGCCGCCTTTGTGCTGTGCGACTGCGAGCTAAATTATACACGCATACACACACAACTCCACGTCAGACTCCCAGGTGTTCCTCAAGCTCACAGCCAGCCAAACTTTAGACCTTGCGCTTGGCGTAATCGACATCCAGTTGCAGCGCGCTTCGCTCGACGATCATCGCGTGCACCTTCGTCAAGAGAGCGACCCGCGTGTCGATTTCACCGACAATCTGCTTCGCAACTTCGTCCTGCGAGTTCCGGCATGCCACATGCATACACACCATCGCGATGAGCGAGTTCGAACCGACTCACACAGTGTTTCACACGTATATACATCATGCCGCACCGAGAACGCGCGTGCTTTTGCGTCGACTAGGTGTGTGAAATGTTGGAACTCTTGCTGCGACAGCGAGTGCATCCTGATCTGCGAGTACAGCGACGAGTTGCTCGCGAATGAGGAGACGGCGCTCGTGAACTCTTCTCAACATCAATCGTGCCACACGAGCTCGTCAGACAACAGCAAACACCTAATAACACCAACAATAAGGTTCGACCCACCCAGCACTTGCGCAGTTAGTCGCTGAACAGTGCGCTTCGTTCTCCGCAGTGCATCAATCGCGTCCGCGAAATCCTTTTTCTTCTGCTTGAAGATCAAGTCGTGGGATGGCTCCGCGAGCCGAAGCGCCACGAGCCAGCGCTGCACGGCACGGTTCTTCTCCACTCGCATGCGGTCGAGCAAGCTAAGCGTTTTCTCTGGTGGTGCTTGCGACGAGACCTCACCGTCTTCTGGATGTCGAGCGTCTTCATCTTGGTCTGCTTTCATTCTACGCTGACGCTGTTGTCGCTGCTGCTCGTTGGAATGTGCGATCGAGTTGTTCCTGGACTGCCTGTACAATTCGTCCGGCAGCAAAGGTTCGCGTGTCGAAACACAATGGTAGCTACTCTGCGCGGACGAAGCACAGCCGTTGCGAGTACTGACGCGACTTGAGCGCTGCATCATCTTCTTTAGCGTTGGTGCTAGTAGCGCACTTGCAGACTCTTCTTCTCGTCTGTTGACTGTAGAATGCGATCTGAGGAAACTCCGAAGTGAGAGCGCTCCGCTGCAGAGGCGCACATACACGCACACATCGCTGAGCACACGTTGACCAGATCGAGACAGGCAGCAACGTTCTTGTTTGACCATTGAAAGTCGGTGCTGTGCTACTATCCTCCAGGAGCTCACGTCACTGTAGTGGGCGGCTGTGCAAGAGAGCACGCACCAGGTTCATACTGGATTGAACACGTGTGCGTGTGAGGAGACCTCACACACAGGGATGGCT
>JAASFW010000274.1:0-25345 GCA_023334005.1 Globisporangium orthogonon | reverse complement strand
GTACTCGCAGATGCCGCGGCCAGTCTTGCCGAGCGCGCCGATGCTGTGCGCCTCGTCCACGTAGATGTACGCCTTGTACTTCTTCGCCACGTCCACGATCGCGCGGAGGTCGACGATCTCGCCCTCCATCGAGTAGATGCCCTCGACCATGACCATGATCTTCTTCCAGTCGCGACCCGTGCGAGGCTGGCCCTCCACGAGCTTCTGGCGCAGCACTTGCTCCAGGTGCTTTGCATCATTGTGACGGAAGACTGTGATCGACGCGCCGGACGCGCGAGCGCCGTTCACGATCGACGTGTGGTTGAGCGCGTCACTGATGATGAGCGTGCCTTTGCCCATGAGCGCCGGGATGCTCGTCGAGTTCGTGCCGTAGCCCATGTTGAATACGATCGCCGCGGGCTTGCCGATGAACTCCGCCACAGTCTCCTCGAGTTCCTGCTGCACAGGCGTCGTGCCGAACTCCATCGCGGGCACCGTCGTGGCGGTGCCGAACTGCTCCACAGCCGGCAGCACGGTCTTGCTGCACGTGCTCATCCAGTCGTCCGCGAAGCCGAGGTAGTTGTACGAGCCGAGGTTGAGGCACCGGTGCGTGTCCTCGTCTGAGTGGACGAACGTCTTGTTTTCGTCGAGCGAGTGGCGCTTGATGAGGTCAATGTGCGCGCCTAGCGGAGAGAGAGCAACACGACAGAGTGCGTGAGTGTCTTGTACATTAGCTACCTGACACTAGCCTCTTATAGCATTCAAGGCGAGCACGATGGGCACGCACCTGGGGCGCCGGCGACCGGGCGGTTGAAGACGTCGCGCACGCGGTAGTAGAGGCGCTGCGTGTAAAAGTTCTCCCAGGCGATGAGCAGCTTGGCGAAGCCGCGCTTGGGCGGCGTCGACTGGAAGCGCGAGCGGCCAGAGAGCTGTGCGCAGAAGTCGCGCAGGTGGCCGAACGTGATGAGGATCGAGTACTGGAGCAGGCACATGACGGCCGGGAACCATGGGACCTTCTCCGCCGACATGCTGCTGTTCGTTACGCTACTACTGCTGCTGCTGCTGGTGGTGGTGGTGCTGGTGGCCGTCGCTGGGAATCGGAGAGTGAGAAAGGAGGGTCGGTGGCGTCGGCGTCGCCGTCGGCCTTGGCGTCGGCCTTGGCGTCAGGGGAAGGAAGGGCGAATGCGATGGTTGTGCTGAATGGTGTTGATGCCTTCTATAAATAGCCGCTGGCCACGTACCCGCTGAGACATATCGACTGAACGATAAGGATAGAAAATGAGAGGCAAAGTGACTTGATTTCATGCTGCTAGACGTGCGTGACACGCTATGTATGCGATTAGACAGACCTTGGGATGTTTATATCAATATGTCGGCGAGTGTTTACGCACATTTAGCATTCGCGAATAAGCTGCCGACTGTAGCCATTCTGACCTTGCGCGGAGGCTCGATAAACTTTACCGAGTAGCGAGCTGAGCACGAACCAACACATGGATCCAGTTTGATGGGTAATCTTTTGCGGCGGATCTCAATATGACGACTAAGCATTTCAGGACAAGGATAACCTCGACGTCCCAGCCCGAATGTGCCATTTGAGCTTTTCACTGGGTACGCTCATTTTGGCAGAATGTCGGATATCCAAGCAGACACCCCAAACAGCGCCATATTTCCGTCCCAGCTGAGCCCATCGACTAGTATGATGGTGTTCGGCGATGTGCACAAGATTGCGCGTCCTCGCGTTATTGGAGAGATTTTTGCTATTGATATGCATGCCGGAGAGAGATTCCTAAGTGGGTTCATCATGGGAAAGTACGTGTCAAGACGACGGAGCTTGGCTCGGACAATCTCGTGCACTATAATATCTCTTCCGCTTAGTTATGTACAGGAGCATTGTCCAGTGCAAACACACAAACACTCAATCATGTTGTCTACTCACATTGCTCATATACTTTTCCATGACTTCACTCCATTTGGGTGTGCTATAGCAGTCAAAGCTGTGACGGTGTCGCCAGATATAGACATGCATGTGTCGCTGCGAGGAAGCGCGTCTCGCTCTCGGGTTGGAGCCAAGAGCACGGGAGAGTTGGTTTGTGAGCGCGTCTTGGAGAGCAAGCTCAGAGACGGCAGACGAGAAAGAAGGATTCCGTACCTTTGACAAATTGGATAGCTGTGATTATGTGGCGTCGGCGGCAGCGTTGGCACCTCTAGTCAAACCAAAACGTCTATTTCATTTGACGCATCTGCTGGGAATCTGCTACGTTCATTTATATATTTGTGTTGAGGGAGGATGTAGGGCTCGTCGTTTGCAGTAACATACTTGACGTGATTAATTGCACGTGTGTGGCTGCGCGTATGCCCGAGCTTGAAGAATCTCGCTTCAAGTCTGCGGTGTGTGGTGCACACGTCCTGTGGTGTGGCAGCGTACACTCTATAGATGCAGGCTAACCTTTTGAGCCTGCTCTTCAGTATCTTTCTGTAACGCACCCTTATAGTCGTTAGCACCCATGGCGAAAGGCAAGGATAGACACAATTATGGCAATTATTGCTCTCATCTCTTTTTGTCTCAACCTGCAAAATGACACCTGCGGATTTATGCAATCTTACTGTTAATACCTCACCAGTGATCTTTTGATAGAGAATAAAACAAGGGGCTCTTCGATCTGTGCAAACTAATTCAAACGATCAATGGCGAATGCAGTAACAGCAGAGGCAGGGGCAGGGGCGCTCGCGCCGCTCACCGCAGCCGAGTCCGCACGCCTGGCGCTCGAATGCGAGGTGCGCTGCTGGGGACAGCGCGTGCGGCAGCTGGCGCGACAGCTACTGTCACTTGGCCGCAGCTATGAAGTGCGCTACCGCCTGTCGCCGGCTGCCGCAGCAGCCGCAGTCGCAGCCGCTGGCTCAGGCTCGGGCTCAGGCTCGGCGCTGCTGGCGCTCGCCGGCGTGGACGTCCACTCGCTCATGGACGCGCACGTGCTGCAGGTCTCAGCCGTGGGATCCGCGCGGCTCGCACAGCAGGTGGTGGGCTTCTCGGCCACTGTACACGTCGACGACTATCTGGTCGGCTTGGACCAGCGCGATTTGCTTGTGGCGCCACTTTCGCCGGCGCAGCTCCGCGCGCACGTGCAGCGGATCGTGCATGCAGCAGCAGCAGGTGCTGATGCAGTGGCAGAGACGGCACTGGTGCTGCGATTCGTGCGGCTCGAGCGGCTCGTGCTTGCGGACCACACGCGGCCACACGGTTACGTGCTCGAGACGCTGCGCCACATCCTCGCGCAGCACACGGATCTCGTCGCGCGCTACGCCGCGCTGCTCGAGCGCAACCGCGCGGTCGTCACACGCGAGCTTGCGCGCGAGAAGAAGCTGCTCGCGTACGTGCGCATCATCGCCGTGGAGACACAGCAGACGGTGCTCCAGGACGACAAGTTCCTTCTCGCGTACAACTTCCAGCAATGGTTCGCGGCGCTCGACGACCCCCAAGATGGCGGCGACAATGACAACAACGACGATGGTGGTAATGGAGATCAGGAAGACGGCACTACGCAGAACGACCGCCGTGTCGACGATGCAGCAGTTGGCGACGACAACGACGGCGATGCTGGCAACGACGCCATCGCCGACTACTTTGAGATTGAGATCTCGGACGACGAGGGCAATGCGGATGAACAGCGTCAGCGCGGCAACTCCGCTGTCGTCGACTTGACGGCAGAAGCCCATCACGCAGGGCAGGTATTGCGACTGAACGAAGCAGCGCTGCAGGCGCAGCGAAAGCCAAATAACGGTCGATTGTCAGTCGCTGGGTCTAGTCAGCGTGACGTGCATGTACCAGCAGCAGAGAAGCCGGCGGCGCGGAAGCAGCCGGTGGTTCGCGATGTCGGCATGTCGTGGCTCAGCACGTTCGCGAAGGCGGACCTGAAGTGGCTGCCGCACGCGCAGGATCTGTTGCGCAACTTCATCAGCGGCATGATGGAAAGCTTCGAGCAGGACGAGGCGGGCGCCGCACATCCGCAAGCAGTGGTCGCGACTGCCACGTCGATCGCGGAGCAGCTCGTGCGGCTGTACATCCGTAAACGTTACGCGCAGTCGATCACCAATACGGCGCTACAGAAGGAGTTCGCGCGACACGTGCGCATGCTTCGGAGCAACTTGAGCAACCCGAAGAACGGGAAGCTGCGCGTCGATCTGCTCGATGGCGCGGTGACGACGGCGCGGTTGTGCGAGATGACAGTGGACGAGCTGGCGCCGGAGGCGCTGCGCCTGGAGCGTGAGCGGCGGTACGAGCAGCACGCGCAGAGCAGCATGATCAAGACGCCGACTGGCCCGATGCTCGTGAAGACCAAGCACGGATACAAGGAGGTGAACTTTGGCGGGCTCACCGGGTCGCAGGAGTCGGACACGCACATGAGCGACACGTCTGCGCCAAGAGGAAATGCAGCGAGCACTACGGGCGGCACCATTACGTCGGAGGAGTCGAGTCCAGTGGACGAAGAGATGCCGTTCGAGCACGCAGAACCGGCGGTCGGTGTGAACGACATGTCGAGCAACCAGGCGCAAGCTTCGCGACAGCAACCATCCGACAATCGCGGAGCGAACGGAGCAGCCTCGAGTGGTGATGGCGTCGCGCGCGACTCTCAGCCCCAGAAAAGACCTGCGCCGGCCCCTACTGATGTTGCTGCAGCTCCAGTTAAACCAGTTGCGAAGAAGCGAGTGACGTTCGCACCAGTCATCGAGACTAGCGCTCCGCCGCAGACCATCGAACCGGAGACGACGAGACGAGAGGCGGCGACAGCGGCGATGAAGCAGGAGAAACGCAAGCAACGGTCGAGAACGCGGCCGGTGGACGCGAAGGCGGGGAAAGATTTCCTGCTCACGCTGCTGGACCCAGCGTACGATCTCGCCGAGTCGCTGCGGATGTTCGTCGAGACGCTGAAGGAAGCGCCACTTGCATCCATGAGCAGAGAGTTTGTGCTGACGTCGGACATGAAGGTGCGCTGCATGGGTTGGTGCGGTGGAGCTGCGGGTGAATACAAACGTCCTACTCGCTGCATACCTGCGCAAGCTGTATGACATATATCAACCTGTTGGTATGCTGTTCTCTGCACAGTTCTTCCGCGACTCGCGCCGCAATGACGACCTCGTGTTCATTGCTCGCCTGCAGCTGGCTCACCTCGTCGTTGAGAGCGCGAACCAAAACGAGCGCAACGCGAATATCGACGCTGCGTACAAGCTGATGGAGGCCGTCGAGCACTTCAAGCACAAGTTCTTCGGGTTGCTGGACCGGATCCAGCAGAACTTTGGCTTTGGGATTGGGAACGACTCGCGGCAAGTCCGCGACCGCGTGCTCAGCTATATCGTCCAGGAGAACATTGTCAAGGTACGTCCGGCGGGTCCGATGTCTTCTTTCGTGGATCCAGTTGTCCTGGAGGTTGCCCACTGATGCGGGTGACACTCGAAATCCTCCTGTTGTCGCTGCAGTTCATCATTCCGCCGTCGCAGCTTTTCAAGCGCGACGGCGCGGAAGTCGAGGAGTTTGAAGCGCAGGTGCACATCTACGAGCTCCCGGTCGCGTCGTGTCGTCATTCGTCTCCCTCGATCGCTCGGCACGAGGCGTCACAGGAGATGCTGTCGTTTCTCGCCGATATGATCACGAGGAAAGCGAACTACCGTGCACCTCAGCCGCCAACGCCGTCACAAATGCCAACGCCGTCACAGATGCCAACGCCGTCACAAATCCCAACGCCACCACAAGCACGTCCACCGACTCATCACTATGGCGACACATCTTGGAACCGAGGGTACCAAGATGAAAGACCGCACGCTCGACGCGTTGACGAAGGGAGATCAGCGTACGGGTGGTACGCTGAAGACCAAAGCATGGACCCGAATCGGTACTACGCAGACAGAGACTTCGGGTCTCGTGAGGCAGAGGAAGTGCGCGACAACGTGTATCGAAAGCGACGGTTTGAGCCGAGTCAAGAAGGCTGGATGAACGAGCCGTCGATGTCGCGACGGCGAGTGGACGAGTCGAGTGGGCTGTCGTCCTCTCAGAACAACTCTGTTCCGGACGAGAAGTCTGCACAGGGGAACAGAGGCGCTGCTCCGCAGCAGCCGCCGCCGCCGCCGCAGCAGCAGCAGCAGCACAATGGCAGCACGGCGAATGCGGAAGATCGTGCGCCAGTGTTCTTCGTTGACAGCGCTGGCGAGAGGAAACCGCACGCGGATCGAACGATGAAAGCGCTAACGACGGAGCAGCGTATCAAGGCAGAGGTCGACATGTACCAGGAGCTCGTGGCGCAGATGTTCACGAACCGCGACCGAGTGATGGAGAAGCTAGACAGCATCGTCTGGGACGCCGAGCACGAGACCGAGTGCATCGTGTTCAACGACAAGCTGAACGTGTGTTCTGACGCACTGCATATTTGTGCGGCTTATGGCTCCAGAAGCTCATCTGTGTGCGCTGCGCTGCGTCTTACTGACATGTTTAGGTCACGCGAATCGTCAAGTGGGACCCTGGGTCGCGCTCCTATGAGTGCGTGCTGGAAGCGTTTGGGAAGGGGATGGTGGCGAAGAGTGTGCACAGTCGCGTGGACGTCGGCGGGCGGAATGCAACGAGCGAGTTCAAGCGCATGATCGACCTGAACTTCGCGAGATGGAAGGTGCTCGTGCGGACGTACGGCGACCGGAAGAAGCAGACACCGACGACGTTGATGGCAGCGAACGAGACGCGCGCGAAGAACCAGCAATATGTGAGGTCTCTACGGTATCTTGCACGTTGAGCGGAGTGAGTGTGCTGATCTTGCACTGGTGCATGCATGCAGGTGAGTCTCGCTGAGAAGCGTGCAGGCCACTTGTATGAGTGCTGCATCTTTGTGGACAGCTTCCTCGCGATCCGGCACGCATGCCTGAATCAGAAGATGGCGAAGCGATCGGCGAGTGAAGAGTTCCGCGACGTCCTGGAGACCTTCGTCAAGATTGAGGAGAAGAGGAAAGCCGAGGTCCCGAGCAATGGCAGAGGCAGCAGCAGTTCAGCTCCTGCAAGCGCGTCTCAGGCAAATGGCTCTGGCAACGGACACGTCCAGCGGCGACCGCCGGAACGGAAGCATGCGGCGAATCTGGTGCTGTGCAGCGACGACGAAGATGACGATGGCTACGGGTCCGAGTACAGCTCAGGATCCGAGTACGGTGGGAGCGGCGGTGCTTCTACGGAAGTCAAGAGCGAGAAGATGGAAGCAGACACCGCCGCAGCGTCGCTGAAGCAGCTCATCGACAGCGAGAAGGTGCTGCCGTACGACCTTTCATCCGAGAGCGCGCTGACTGACGACGGGAGATTCCGTGCAGTAATCCGCAGCCTCTTCACCGTCGAGGACGAACTCTGCACGGGCATCGAAAACCTGCGTGGCTCACTTAAGTTCCGCGGCTCGAGCGAGAGCGTGATGGTCCCGAATGTGCGTGCATCGATCCAGATGGAGAGGCTCCGGGAAGGAGTATTCGAGGTCCGCGTCGCAGTGAACGACGTGGTGCATTTCGTTGCGTCCGCGGTGACGAAAGCCGATGCATGCAACGCTGCGATTGCTGGTGTGCTGCAGAAGCTCAAGACGCTCCGCGCGGTGTGGGTGCAGCTGCTCAACTTCTTCGACACGAAGGTTCGCGGCGTGGACGACATCATGGAGTCGTTCCATCTGCTGCGTCTCGCAAACATCACTTCGGTGCGTCCATGTCGTTGGCATGTGCTGAATAACTCGCTCACGTTACGGACTACCTGCTTGTATACTTTCGCCAGATCGTCGGGTCGATCGAGAAACCAGCGCCACTGCGGGGTCGCGACTACAACGCTCGAGCTGCATCCACTCCCGGAGCCCACTGCGCCTTGCGAGTCGGTGATCACGTCGCGTACCGCGTGGTCGGCGAGACGGAAGACGAGGCGCGGCTACTCGCTGACTGCCGCGCCGCTAAGTTCCTTCAAAGCATCATCGAAGCCACGTTCCTTCCTGAAGAGGACGACGGCACTGACACGAAGATGCAGGTGGACGATGGTGCCTTGGCGAGCGTGTCTGGCGAGCGGAACCCATCAACGCCTGACTGGTCGTGCCAGATCCGGATCCGCGACTTCATCGAAGACACGCTCACGTACGATTTCCGCGTCGACGTGATCTGGCGCCAGGAGACGTTCCCGTCGCCTGGTGAGTTTGCGTCGCAGGACATCGTTGTCTCGCAGATAGACAAAGTGCCCATGGAGAAGGTGGAGGCGGATCTGAAGAACTTGCACGAGTCGGTCGTGACGTTTTTCAGCATCGAGTCGGCGCACGAGCAGTGGAAGCTCGTGCGTCAGGTAGCGGCGTACGGCCACAAGAGCCGCGCGCGAGCGTTCGCACTCAAGCTCGCGATTTCGCCCGCAACCCGGTACGACATGTACCTGATCCCCCCCGGTGCGTCGATCAACAGCGCGGAGAACCTGTACTGGCCCAAGGCCTGTCTGCCGCGCAGCCTTTCGGACCGAAAGCAGATCTACGGGTTCCTTAGAGTGCGGCACTTGTGAGGATGCACCTCGCGTCTCTGAGTACTTCCTGCGTGGGTCCGCTCGTGCATCCGTTTGCTTGTGCGTATCGATGTTAAACGTTTGATCGAGTGTTCGTCGTGATTCTCGGTATCGAGGCGTTGAACAGGCTTTGCCACTCACTCGTTAAGCTCGTAGCGTCGTGCGAGAGAGTCTCCTGCTACTGCTGCTCCTGCTCCCGTTCTTCAGGGTGCGGATGCTTCGCTTTCCACTCGCGGATGGTCTTGCGCAGCTTCTTAGTCAGTACATCGACTTCTTCTCGCGTCATACCGATAGCGCACGCGACGGTGAGGTACGGTGTGGGGAAGTGGTCCGAGTGCGCGCCGTACGCCTGGAAGGTGTAGTCGCCGATGGTTTTGCTGCCTGTGCACGGCACGACTCTGGGCGACGAAGGAATGACAAGGAGGCACACACGCGTGCGAGTGGCTGAGTAGATTGGACACAAGAGCACGTTTCTTTTCGGCGGATGCGATGGCCACCCACCTTGTGCCGGAGACGCCTCGCGAGAAGAGCATCGCGCCGAAGAACGTCAGCTGCTTCGCGGTGGTCGCTGGGTCCGCGCTGCGCGGACAAAAGTTGCTCAGTGTCATGGCGAACGATATCTGCTCAGATGCACGACGCCAACATTCGAGTAAGTGAGCTATTCCAATGCGCACGCCCCATCCATCCAACCCACGTCGTTGAACGGCACGTGCAGCACGCGCTCGCCGAACTCTTCCGCGACGGCTCGGAGCTGCTCTACGAGGTACTTGGCGAGCTTCTTGCGCTCCTGCAGCAACTCACGGAAGCCGTTGCGTCCCTGTGGGCGCCACCATCAGCAGATGCAGCACCACGACACCCTCATCAGTCGACAGCTCTCGTGCCAACTAGACAGGTCTTGGGCACCACACCGCCTCGCTCTCTACATCCAACCATTTGCAGCATTGTGATGAAGAAGTCAAGCGTGGGCGTGATGCTCGCGCGGCCCGGGTACAGCTTGGCCACGCGCGCGACAAAGTCTTCGGACGGCGAGCTCACGATCGCGCCGCCCACCGGCACGAGGAAGTTTTTGTCGAGGCTCTGCACGACTGCATCCACGCGGCCGACGCGCATGGCCTCGTTCACGAGGTGCGTGCACTTGGACGACTGCACGCCGTAAGCGTTGTTGATCACGTGCGGGATGCCGTGCTCGGCGCAGAGACGCGCGATGTCGTCGACGCGGTCGAAGCCGCGCGGCGCGAAGCAGCTCGTAGTGCTCATCACCGCGAGGATCTCGTCCGTGCCGTGCTGATCTACAAGCGCGCGGAGCGCGTCCATGTCGGTGCGCAGCTGCTCCCCGCCATCGAGCGTGAGCTCGACCACGAGCGGCGTGAGCCCCGCCGTCAGCATGGCCTTGAAGCACGCCTTCTGGTCGATGCGCGACCAGACCACGAAGCGCGCGCGCGGCCGGTGCTCGCGCACCGCCAGCAGCACGAGCGAGAGCGACATGCCCGTGGCCACGGGGAGCACGAGCGCGCCCGCCGTGCGCGGCATCCCGCCCTCGGACCGCAGGATGTCGCGCGCGAGTGCGTGCGCGAGCTGCGCCACGAGCGACGAGCCCGCCGCCTTGGGCTGCACGGCCGCCACGTCGCCCGAGCGGCCGACGCCGTGGCAGAGGCGGAAGTGACGCCGCGCCACCAGCGCCGAGAACACGCGCGCCTCGCGCTCGCCGGCGCCCGCGCGGTTCCCGCCGAAGTTGTTGCTGTCCATAGCTGCGAGCGCGGCGAGCGCCAGCTCCACGCTCGCGTCGTCCCAGCCGGCGTCCGGCACGCGCCGCTGCGCCAGCAGCGTCGTCAGCTGCTGCTCGCGCACGCGCAGCGCCTCCAGCCCCTGGCGCACGTACGTGGGCGCCACGAGCGCCTCGGCGAGCTCGGCGCTGCGCTGGTTCATGGCGTGGTGCGAGGCGAAATGCACTCGGGCGGCGGTATTAATATCGAGGACAAGATGCTGCGCCTCGAGCTCGACCATCATCTGGGGCTTGCCAGCGCCGCCTGCGGTCGTCGCCCGCGCACTCGCCGCTCGTTGCTGCCGAACACACACGCAAGCCCATGGCTCGCCGCGCTCCTGCCGGCGGGGCGATCCGCGTGGTGCCAGTCGGCGCGCACAAGACCAGGAAGAACAGGCGAGGCAAGCCCACGTGGCCCCTCATCGCACGCCGCTGGTACAGCTGGGCGCTCTGGGCGTTCCTCGTCGTGGTCCTTTTCGCGCAGGCCTTCGGCGTCTTCTGGAGCGTTGTGTCCTCGGAGCAGCACGCTTTCTTCGGACAGGATCCGGTCGAAGCCGGCAGTCCGGGTCCGATCGCCGGCCACAACGACGAGCCTTACACTGACCGCATCCTCGCATGCGTGCTGCGTGGACGGCACTACCACCCTGTCCAACTCAGCGACGTGCTCGCGTCGCCCACCAAGTCCATCGTGGTCGACACCTCGGGTGCGAGTGTGAGCGGCTACCGCGTCTGCGCGCGAGCATCCGGGATGAAGTTCGAAGCAGCAAAGTACAAGCCGCTGTGCAGCGCGATCGGCGCGACACTGGACGGGATCTTTGCTAGCTGCACGACACTCGGATACAACGTCACGCGCGACGCCCTCCGAATCGTCGACGATGTCAACAGCTTCACGACCAAGCTTGTGCTCAAATCGCTCCCTGTACTCATCATGCCATACTGGGACAACACCATCTCTTCACGCTTTGCGATTCCCGGCTGGGACGGCAGCGCCTGCGTCTTCCGACTCAGCGCCGGAGACAAGGAACTCACGCAGCATCTCCACGCTATCAACAGGACGCAACGCGAAGACACCACGGCGAGATGGCTCGGAAAGCTGCCTGGCAGCGGCGCGTGGCGCAACGGTTGGTTCGAAGACGACTCTGGTGCAAAATGGTTCAGCGACCTCATCAGCACGAATCTAGACTACGTGCACAGTAGCATCGTGCAGCGGCGCTTCGACGTCACACTCGGTGGCGCAGAAGAGGATTGGCGCAGCAACAATTCAAGCAGGTATGCACCTACTGCCGAGGCTTGGAGCGACTCACTTGTGATGTCCGACGTCCAGCTCTGGTATAACTCGGTCACGATCTCCAACGGCGCCCGCTTCGGACTCTTTCTCTACGAGTCGATGCAAATCACAGCCGTCCAAAGCCACTACAGCCTCGACCTTTTCGTCTCGAACGCATTCCTCTGCGTGCTGCTCTTCCAGTGGTCCGTGATGATCGTCGCTATCCAGCAGTCCGCGATCCACCCGGACTACCCTGTCGTCGGCGTCGGGTGCCTCTCGACGATTTGGAACTTCACGGTTCTTCCGATCGCGCTCCTCCCGCGACTCAAGACCACGCTTGCGGCGTTTTTCGCGCTCGGGTGTCAGTTTGAGGGAGACGAGCGCGCGCTCGCGGAAGCCTGGTTCGTCATGTACCCAGCGATCGGCGAGCTCCTACTCTTCTACTACAGCCTGATGAATCTGGTCGCGAAAATCTTGCGGCGCCGAGTTAGCGACGCACTCTTCGGCCCCTCGCTCGTGTTCTTTTCCCTAATGCATCTACTTCGATTCAATCTCGCGCAGTCAGGCTGGTTCGAGTTCGACGGGCGAATCACCACGGTGGTCACGTCGACGGAGTTTGCAAAGCTTCGACTCGCGGACTTTTTCACGACAGGCGCAGCACTCCGCATGAACGGCAACATTGCGTCGCTCTTTGTCACCAAGATGGTGGTGCTTGGGCTCAACCTGACGCCATTCCTGTGGTCGACGAGCACTGATGGCGACAGAACGAGCAGCAGAACCCAAGAGAGAGTTGCATCCGTCCATCAGATTGAAGTCGAGTCTGCGCTCAGGATCCGTGCCAGCCGAATGGGTGGGCTGGGTCGCCCATTTCGATACGATCGAGTCGCGAGATTATCGAGAAAGAACGTAGTCGTGCCGGGGTCCCGCGTGCTGCCTTCGTACGAACTCGCGCGGATTGGCTACCTCGTGCTCGCAGATCGATACTTGATCTCCTTGAAAGACTGGCTGTGCTTCCTGTTCGTCTCGCCTGTGCGCTCGCATCAGCCGTTCGCGAACGTTCGTGTGCGAGTGTTTGCGATCTCGAAGACGCAAGACGGGCTATGGAGCGTCCAACACAAACCCCGTTTGGTGAACGTGTCGGACGCGGAACTTCGAGAAATTCGGTGTCTTGACATCTCTGCACGGCCACTGCGATAACCCGAGTCCGTGGTGCGAAGATCCTCGCGGTCGCGTATAGCCTGGATTGTGCGTGCAGCAGAGCTTGTCGAAGTCTCCGTCTTGCGACACTAATGCGAAACTCGTGCGCTCGCAGCGAACTCGAGATCGTTGACTGAATAATCGGGAAGATATCAACCTCGGTCGCCGAAGCACATACGCGTTCACTAGTTCTTGTCGTGGAAAGACATCCGATACAAACACGGTAAGAACTGAACAACGTACCACGTCCAGATCCCCACGTTCATGAACGATCTCCCAGCACTCGTTTCTTCTTTTCATATCAGCTCTCCTCACAATTCGACTCTCTCGAGCCATCTCCTACCCTCCATTCGAATCGCACTTCAACCTCCTTTTCATCACTATCACCTCCCCTTTCCTCAATCAATCAGTCGGCGATTTTCCTCGCATGCTGCGTCACCTGCCGCGCGCTTCCGCTCACGCGCTCGCCGCTTCGCCGCCCGCCACCACATCCCGCGCGCTGTCGCAGCTGCGCGCCCATCAGCGCTTCATGAGCGACTCGTCGTCCTCTTCCCCCGGCAGCGACGAGCGCGCGCGCGCCGACGCCGCAAACGCCACACGCAGCGCCGATGACGTCCCCGAGACGATCTTCGACAAGATCCTGCGACGCGAGATCCCGGCGCGCGTGGTGTTCGAGGACGAGCGCGTGCTCGCGTTCCACGACGTGAACCCGCAGGCGCCGGTGCACATCCTGCTGATCCCCAAGGCGCGCGACGGGCTCACGGGGCTCGCGCACGCCGAGGCGCGCCACGAGTCCATCCTCGGCCACCTGCTCTACGCCGCCAAGCTCGTGGCGCAGCAGCAGCAGCTCGACCGCGGCTTCCGCATCGTCATCAACGACGGGCTCGACGGCTGCCAGTCGGTCTTCCACCTGCACGTGCACCTGCTCGGCGGCCGCAAGCTCGGGTGGCCGCCCGGGTGAGCGGGTGACGCGGCCGCGCCATCCGCGCCAAGTACCACTTGTTCGACAGCGAGGCTCGCAAGTAAACACACAGCCAACGCCGCGTTATGATGATGGTGACACGGTCGAGTCGTCTATGCTTTACACGCGCGTGCACGCGCTCGCGCTCTCTCTCTCTCTCTCTCTCTCTAGCCGCGGCCGCTGATCTCCTTGTAGAACTGTGCGACGAACTGCTCCATGAAGGCGTGGCGCTCCTCGGCGATGCGGCGGCCGGCCGCCGTCTTCATCATGCCGCGCAGCTTGAAGAGCTTCTCGTAGAAGTGGTTCATCGTGGGCGCCGCGCGGCTCGCAGCCATGTACTGCTCCTTGCTCACGTCCTCGCTCGGCGGGAACGCCGGGTCGTACAGCGCGCGCTTCTTGTGGCCGCCGAACGTGAAGCAGCGCGCGATGCCGATCGCGCCGATCGCGTCCTAGCACAGCAGCGAAGGCATAGAAAGCGTCAGCAGACCGTAGTGCGCCGGACATTACGCACGCGCGCGCGCGCACGCACCAGGCGGTCGGCGTCCTGCACGCAGCCGAACTCGACCGTGGGCTCGCGCTGCGCGCCGCCTGCGAGCTCCTCCTTGAAGCCCATGGTGTCGATGATCGCCATCACGCGCGCGATCTTGGCGCTCGGCGCGTTCTGCGCCTCGAGGAACTGCAGCGCGCGCTTGGTGGGCGCGTCGCCCTCTGTCTGGTACTTCCAGTCGTCGATGTCGTGCAGCAGCGCCGCGAGGTCCACGACCTCGAGCGTCTCCGCGTCCACGTTCTGTCGAGCGCGTCTAGCACGTGAGCCTGGCGCGCGCAGTCAAGAGTAGCACAAGGCAGCACGACAGCAGCGACGCACCTCCTCCTCCGCGAGCGCGCGCGCCAGCGTCCACACGCGCTCGATGTGGCGCCAGTCGTGCGACGCGTCATTCGACTGCAGCTGCGCGCGCACGAACGCGGCGGTCGCGAGCACGAGCGGGGACGCGCTGGCGGGGGACGCGGCGGCGTCGCTGATGGCGGCGGCGGCGGCGGCGGCGGAGCTCATGGCGGCGGCGGTCAGGGGGAGCAGGGGCTGGCGGCGCGCGAGTCGCAGAATGGCAGCCATCCGATGGTTCGCGCGTCCGGTTGCGGCCGCGGGAACTTCACTCTCGTGCCGCGCCGGCTGCTGCGCGTCGCATTCACGGCGCCGCCCCTTTTACCGCGACGGCGACTTCGCCCAGAGCGCAGCTGGCGCCCTGATGGCGCCATCGCGGCCGTTTCGATTCATTCTGGCGGGAACACGTCAGTCCGGGGTTTTAGCACTACGGCGAGCGCGAGTGGGGCGCTGACTAGCTTGAAGAATGTATCCGGCTCGCCCCAAAGCCGGAGTGAACTCACTGCGTCGTTTCGCGTGAAACAGCCAATCACCGCGATCTCGAGATCGCACCAAGCAGCACCAAGCAGCACCCAGCAGCTCCAAGCAGCGCGAGCATGAGCAGCTCGCGCGGCGCCGCCAAGATCGCGAACGCGTCTTCCAGCAGCAGCAGCAGTAGCCTTAGCAAGAGTGATGGTCGCGCCGCCAGCGACAAATCGCGTCGCGTCACCGCGCGCGCCGACGAACTCGACGCGTACATGGAGAAGCTCTACGACGAGGACATCGAGTCGAAGCTCGAGGGCGCCAAGATGATCCTGCAGCTCGCAGAGTTCGCCGGGAATATCGAGGCGCTCATCCAGAACGAAGCGCTCATGGTCCGTGCCGAGACTCCGGTTCTCGTCGCTTGCCGACCTGACAAACTCGCAGATCGAACCGAGCTGACCCGCTTGTCTCGGAACTATGAACGGCTCTCTCTCTCTCTCTCTCTCTCTGACCTGTGATCTGTGCAGTGCCTGCTCTCGCGCGTGCTCAACGACGACTACAAGAAGAGCAGCGACTTCTCGCTCACGATGATGCGCATCTTCTGGTGCTTCTCCAACTTCCTCCAGCTGCATCCAATCCTCGCCAACTACCGCATCGGCGCCGTCACGCTCAAGATCGTCGAGTTCGAGATCAAGCGCCACGAGCTGCGACTGGAGGAGGAGCGGGGCTTGGAAGCCGCCGCGGCGGCTGCAACAGACGGCGAAGCCGCCGCGAAGCTCGAGCGCGAGAAGAAGCGCAATAAAAAGCGCATGAAGAAGCAGGATCAGCTGCTGTACGTCTTTATTGCGTGGAGCTCGAGTGTGCTTGTACCGTCATACTACATCAATGCGCTGATAGTGCGTTTTTGCGCTCTTGTGGTCTGCGGTGACTGCGACGTGTCTTGTGATCCGAGCAGCTTCGTCTGCTTCAGTGTGCTGCTCAACCTGGCCGAGGACATCCACACGGAGCGAAAGATGGTCAAGCGCAAGATCACGCTTCTCCTGGCAAAGGTGGCGCTGGCTGCATCTCTTAAATAGCATGACGCAGCGCTAGTCGGCATCGCATCCGGAGCTCACACTCTGGTTCCAACTGCTCATCTAATCTGCGGCAGATGATGGACCGCGTGACGCCCGACCTCGTCATCCTCACGCTCACGTTCCTCAAGAAGCTCAGCATCTTCGAGGAGAACAAGGACGCGATGGTGGAGCTGGCGGTCATTGAGAAGCTCATCCGCTACGTGCGCTGCAACCACGACAAGACAATCCAGGTGGCGCTCAAGCTGCTCTTCAACTTGTCGTTCGACCCGGCGCTGCGCGAGATCCTCGTCCGGAACAGCCTCATCCCGAAGCTCGTCGAGCTGCTCAAGAAGCCGCCGTTCCGTGCGCTCTCGCTGCGCATCCTCTACCACTTGAGCATGGATGACCGCTGCAAGTCCATGTTCACGTACACCGAGGCCATTCCGATCGTGATGCAGCTTGTGGTGCGTGCGTGTGTGTGTGTCGTGGACAGTTGTGCGTCGGCAGGCTGCTGACGCCTCAAACGAACCAGCGCTCTCACGTACTCTCTTGCGCTTACTGCAGATCAACTTTCCGCAAAACCTGGTCGCGAAGGAGCTCGCGGCGCTCGCCGTGAACCTGAGTCACAACGGCCGCAACGCCGAACTCATGTGCCAGAACCGCGGACTCGAGGCACTCGTGGCGCGCGTCCTGCGCACACGCGACCCACTGCTCATGAAGGTCGTCCGTAACATCTCGCTCTGGTCCTACACGCTGCAGGAGGACCTCGTGAGCGACAAGATGTACAAGTACCGCGGGATGTGGGCGCCCTTCGTTGTGCCGCTCCTCGAGCTGTGCCTCACCACTGACAACCACGACTTCTCCGTCGAGGTGCTTGGCACGCTCGCGAATCTGACGCCGGCCGACCTGCCGGCGAAGGCGTCGTGGGACCGGCTCGTAGCGGACCACTCGCTCATCCCGTTCCTCAGCAAGCTGCTCGTGCCGGGGTTCTCGCAGGATGACATGGTGCTCGAGGTCGTGCTCTTCGTCAGCGCGCTCGCGCTCGAGCCCAGGTGCGCGCCGCTGATCTCGGCGTCACGACTTATCCGCACTTTCCACTCGCTTTTCCAGGAGAAGCAGCACGACAATGAGCTCACACTTCAGCTGCTCTACGCGTTCTACCGCCTACTGCGCCACCCGGAGACGTTCGAAGAGATCGTCTTCGGTGTGAGCTTCGTGCCCGACCTCTTGCTGGCGGCCGACGCTCCAAACATCGAGGTGCGCCGCATGTGCGACATCATCATGGACTTCATCCTCGACCGCGATCTCAGCGAGGGCGACATCGGGGACTTCGGCCGCCTCATCCGCCAGCGCCGCTTCGAGATCCACAACGCTGAGTACCTCGAGATGATTCACGAGGAGACTCAGAGCGCGGCGGCGTACCGCAGCCGTCTCATGATGAGCGCTCGCGATGGCACTCTATCAGACGATGGCGACGACGACTAAGTGCATACTGATGAGCGAGGTTGGCTATCTGCAGCATTGTGATCTGGATAATACGGGACAACGATACCATCAAGCTGCCAAGCTGACATTAGGAGCACGCGACTCGCTGATATGTGACTTGGCGTCGCCTGCCACCACCCGCAGGATCGCTCTCGGCCATTTGCCCTCTCGTCCTACTGCTATTTCTTCGCATCGTCAGTCCCTTGCGAGTCTGAACTCTCTGAGGAGTGCGCTCTTGGCTCCTGTCACGCACACATGCCCGCTCCGCCCGGAGCACCCATGTCGCGAGAGTAGTCGTACTCGATGTGCGGGACGTCAGGAGTCGCGAAGTCGAAGCCCGCGAAGTCGTCGCTTCCACTTGCTCTGTTGTCCTCACCATAGCTGCACGAGAAATCGGCGCTGCTGTTGCTGTCGCTGTCTGAAGATCGAGCGCTCTCCACGCTGAAGTTGCTTGCGGTCTCCTGTACAAGGCAGCACGCAACACAAAACGGTACAACGCGAAGTTCAGCCATCTGTCAAGGTTGAGAACGGAGACGCCACATTTCGAAGTGAATCTGTTGTTCGCTCAAGCAGGCAACACGACGCACAATCGAGTCGGGAGAAATGCACGGCTGGATCGGCGCGGCCATCTCTCGGAACGTCAGGAGCTGCCAGTCGACACTGCGGAAGAACTCGTGGCGCTTGACTTCGGCACTGCCACCGTGCGAGCCCAGTCGTTGTATCGGATCGCACTGCAACAACCCGCGCACCAAGTCACGTGCCTTTTCCGAGACGAAGCTCGGGAACGCGAGCGGTTTCTTGAGGATGCGTCTCCGCATCGTGTGCGGATTCTGGCTGTACCAGGGCGGCAGTCCGGTCAACATCTCGTACACGACGATACCCAGAGCCCACCAGTCGACTGCTGTGCCGTACTCCTTTCGCAAGAACACCTCTGGCGCTGCGGAAACACAGTAACACGATCAAGTTTGCAATCACGGTAAACAGGGCGTACAACACCACCACCGTCAAGGTACTAATCCCCATGCAATCGAAAGTACGCCTACCCAGATACTCGTAGCTGCCGCAGATCGTGGTGGCTCCCATCGTCGACTCGGTGATCCCGAACTTGCTGATCCCGAAATCAACGAGCTTCAGATGTCCATCTGCGGTCAGAAGCAGGTTCTCGGGCTTCAGGTCACGGTAGACAACGCCGTGGAGATGCAGGTGTTCGAGCGCCAGCACGATCTCTGCTGCGTAGAAGCTCGTGACTTGCTCTGTGAATCGTCCTGCGCGCTGCAGATGTGCAGAAAGCTCGCCACCCGGACAGTACTCCATGACGAGAAAGAGACTTGCTTTGGTCTGGAACGCCCAGTGCAGATGAACTGGGAGGAGCATTGCATGCAGTGCAAAGCAAAATGTCACTGTCGATCAAACCCCAGCATGATCACACTCTCTTCCTCTCTATCGTAGATGCACGAACCTAGAGAGTGGTGGTGCGTGCCGGCGAGCACATCGCGCTCCGACAGAACCTTCTCCGCCAAGTTGTTCTCGCGAACTGAGCGCTTTGAGACCACCTTCATGGCGTAGAGCTCGGCGTCGCGGCGATCGCGGACGAGCACGACTTTCCCCCACGCTCCGACACCGAGCACCTTGACGAATTCGAAGTCTTCGACAGTCACGGACACGGAATCTCGAGCGACTGCGCGTGCACGCGAGTCTCTCCTCGCCCGTCCGTTCCTCTTCATCGAAGCCTGCGAGCGTCCTCGCAATGCAATCGCCTTCGCGTTTCTCGCCCGGCGCTTCACGAGCAGCAACTGCTCGTCGCCGTCCACGACGTCGGTAGTGACTCGACGGATCTTGCGTCCAAGGGGATCGAGTGCACTCGGCAGCATCACAAGGTCATTGTCGCGCACAGTCGATACGCTGCGCCTGCGTGTCGATACCTCGTTGTCCGAATCGGAGTCGTACGAAGAGTTGTAGCAGCTAGCGCCGCTCCGTTCCGTCCACGACATTGCCATTCTGTGCTGCAAACGATTGTCATGGTCTCGGTGTCCGAACATCTGCGCTCGGGCGTTGATGACAGTGGCCATGTACTGTTCGTCTCGGCTGCCATGGCAACGGTTGGTAGAACCATCGAGGTGCACTGAGCTCCATTGCCTCGAACGCTGGCGCTGGACTCGAGGACGCGGCGTCAGTGGGGGCGACAGAAGCCCCTCGTTTCTCTCGGATCTCACTCGAGACGATGACGCCGCGCCCATGGATCCCAACTGCGCCGACGACGATCGACCGACGTCTTCGTGCGCTGTTTTGGGTGTGAAGTGTACGCCTAAATTCATCATCGCCATCTTGTATGTACAGAGCAGCAGCAACAACAGTTCGCCCATCAAGTTACAGGAGCTGCCGGCGCTTGCTCGACATCGCTTGCCATCAAGCGCAGCAAACCCTTTGGTGTAAACAAGAGAGAGGAGAGGCGTGTGTATCGAAGAAAAACTCATGGGAACGCTCACACGGCGGTGCTCCGCTACCACTGCTGCTGCTGTGGATACTGCGAATCGGAACGGTTCCGTCGCAGCATCCGGTAGATACTCCCGTGGTTCGGTGCTGGAGGCGATTTCTACAACGCAACGCATGGTGCTCGAGTGAGTCAACTGAAGTGTAATAGCTTTTCGTAGTTCGTTGCACAGCACATAGACACACCTTCGCTGTGAAGCGCGCTGGAGCTGTGCTGCTGGCCGAGTCCGGGGACACTGCAGCGACAAACAGTTGGATACCGGTGAGCTCAGTGACCACAGCTGTGTGGTCCAAGCTCATGCACGTACATTCTGGGACCTCAGGGCTACGCTTCTCGTCCACAAGGATCGGCTCGTGGTCGCCAGGACCCCGGTTCTTGAGCAGCAGCGAGTAGATGCCGCCGTGCTTGACCTTATGCTTAGGTACCGATGCCGGTGGTGGTTGTGGCTGCGGCTGCTGTTGCTGCTGGTGTGGTGTCGCCAGTGCTAACCGATTCGCAGACAACGGCGGATGTGCGGACGATCTCGCCGGCGTCGCGCCTCCGGCGCTGCGAGATGTCCGCGCAAACGGGTTTCGGTGCTCACGCTTTGCCACACTGCGCGCCGGCGTCCGTACCGGCGGTGGGAGCGCCCCGCTATCGAACAGCATGTCGTCGGCGTCGTAGCGCAGATCTGGAACGGATTCCCACCGAGACACTGACGCCACCGCCGTCTCGTCTTCCGTCGACCCGCCAGCTGCTAAGGCTTGGGCCTTTGGCGTGTCCGGCAGCGCCACGGGCGACGCCAAGTCGTACTCGTCGCCGTCCGCCGCGTGGCGCGGTGAGGGCTGGAACGGTGCGCTGTGCTGGCTCGGAGATGCGAGAAGCTCCGCGTCATCCGCATGCTCACGCGCGAAGAAGGCGCTTGCACCTCGCGGCGGCGGTGACGGCGACGGGTGCTCCGGTGAGCGCCGCTTCTCATGGTCGTCCGCCGCGCCAACGGCGGGTTCGTCGTCGTCCCAGTGCTGATGCGCGCCGTGCGGACTCTGCAGCGCCAGTAGCTCGAGCGACAGTGCGCCGAGCTCGCCGAACGCGTCGCCCGTCGCCACCGCCGCTTGATTGCCTTCAAGGGCCTCCTCCGCCTCTGGCGCCATTGACGCGCCTAACAGCTCGAGGTCCAGGAGCGCCTCCAGCGGACTGGGAGCCGGTGGAGGCGGCGGCGGCGGCTCGTCGTGCGCAGCACCGCGCTGGTTGCTGCTGCTGCTGCTGCCGCTGCCTCTGGTGGCGCTATAGTCGCCGCCGCCAATGCGCGGGCCGCAGCTGCTGCGCCGCGTGCCACCAGCCTTCGCCATTTGCGATGGGAATGGGACGAATCGTCGCCTTCGCTTCAACTTGATGTATCACAAGTGAAAATATTGAAGAATTATTGTGCCCACGCAGACAAGGACGAGCACGTCACCCCTCCCGCGCCGACACTCCGCAGCTCCCTCCTCCAGTTCACTCTGTCGTGCGCCCTCCAGCACCACACCGGTCCCCGGCACCAGCAGCTCTAGCTGCAAGCTCCGCACAAGCGCCCTACAAGCTCATCATGATGCTGCAGATCTTCGCGCCCGTGAACTGGGCGAGCGCATGTACGGCTTTCTGGGATAATTGAACAACACGACGCACGCCGCGGTGAAGGACGTCGTGTCACTCTTCCTGAACGACCACGACCAGAAGGAAGAGCAAGCCATAGAAAAGGCGGACGCACCGGAACAAAAGGTCGGCAGCAAGTTCCTGCGCGACGTGGGCTTCACCATCCTCGCAGGCAGCAGAACAGCACCGCGTCGTCGCACATGTGGCGCTTCACCATGCTGAACCGGCACCCGGACGTTCTGCGCAAGATCCGCGACGAGCTGCACGCGATGCTCCCGAGGCTATGCACGAACATGGAGTACGTGCCGTCACTCGACGATGTAGACCAGCTTTTGTACCTCGAGGCCGTGCTGCGCGAGAGTCTGCGCCTGAACCCGACCGCGCCGCTGGACGCGAAAGAGGCGAACCGCAACACGACGATGTCGGACGGCACGTTCGTTCCGAAAGGTGCCCGTGTGTACATCCCATCGTACGCATTTGCTCGGATGCCGAACGTGTAAGGATCCGATTTCACCATGTACAAACCCGAGCGCCGGATCGAGACGGACGCGGCGCCTGGCAAGCAGTAGCTCATTCAGGTGCCCGCGACATATTTCGTGAGCTTCAACACCGGCCCGGGCGTTTGTCTTGGCATGCTGGTGCTGCTTGCTAACCCTTAGAGGTTTGGTTAAGGAACGCTGCGTGAGGTCGCGCGAAGGTTGCAGACCAATTATTGAAAGCATCACAGATCAACAATAAATGCAGCCAACGAAACTTCGCTTACCTAAATGAAAAATACGATCACAAGAAGTTATTTAATCCGGTTTTAAAGCATCCTGTAACAGTCCATTACATTCCATTAAACCCGCCAGACTTGTTTGAAGTTTAATGAACACCAAGAACACCATTCATTTTACCCTCCAACCTGCCACGCACACATGGTCCAAGCTGACGCTGCCGTCTCAAGTACCCTCGCCGTCCTTCCACGCTCTCTGTTGCTCAACGCCCATTGGTGCTGCAGTGATGGCGGGAAGACGAGACAGCAACGCTGACCAGCTTGGCGACGCGAGCGACTACCGAGTTCGGTATCGATGTGTCTGCGCGCGTTGTTGGCTTTGTGCTATAGAACGCTCGGCGCGCTCTCTCTGTCCCTGACGCCGTGTTCTTTCAAGACGCGGAGCAAAGTCCGGATGTGCTGTGCACTTTGCTGCGTGCCGCGCACCGGCGTATCGACATAGCTGTGTACGTGTAACGGGGTAACACTTGCTGGTTACGAAACACAACTCCCCGCTATGCAGGAATCCAATCGCATGATTGCGAAAAGGCAAACCACAATCAGCGCCGCCTTCTACTATTGGCTAGAATAGACCAATAAACAACCAATACGACAGCTAGGTCTCTTTGGACCATACATCATCAAGGCATCTTCGTTTTCGAATCACATACAAAAGTCTAGAGGTTCGCACCGAGTGGTGGAACCGCACGAAACTCCATAAATATCATTCGTGGTAACGGAGCACAAGCGCCCAATCGTCTTCCTCACTTTTCCGTCTCTATAGCCTCAAGACTCGGAAGGTACACTCGCACGCTTTTCGCACTGAGCTGCGTAGCTCGGGCAAACTTGGTTACACGCACACATTACTCTGTCAGTTAATACGAATAGATCTTAGTGTGTTGTTCGCTGAACATGAGTTATTTCTATGGTATTCACACATGTGTCTAGCTAACATTGCGGACGAGCTTATCCGAGCAATTGATCGCTGAGTGCACGTGCGCATTGTCGCTGACTACATGAACCTGACACTCCAGTACACCAAGATTCCTGGGCTCGTCCGCCGTGGAGCGCACGTCCGCGTTCCCTGGCAAACGAGGCATGTCATATGAAGTATAGCATTTTGGATGGGATGACGCGATTTAATGCTACGTGTACTACTCGGTGCAACATTTCGGTTGTATGCTAACTTGTATGTGGATACAGGATCATTCAATACGTCAGTGAACGCTTCACTCTGGAGCGTGGAGAACCTCCATTTTCATCAGGATGACAGGTAATTCTCTGCGTTCCATAGGAGCTTCTTGTAGTCATCTGCGTACATTGTGCAGCGCCTCAAGCTCGTGCATGAAGCTGTCAAGGGCGATCTCGAGATGCACGGGTGGCCGCAGTTCGTGACGATCGTGTATACGGGCGTCAGCGCAAAGGTCATTACGGGGTCATGACGCGCGACAATGGGTCCGCGAGCGGCAGACGCAGGTAGCGCACCACCTCGCGCAGGATCTCACATACTACGCAGTGTGTTAGCTTCATCAGAAGCAGAGCGGTCGACAGCTGGTGGTGTCGCACACGACGCAGGTACTTGCATTGCTGAGCGTGTCGACGACCGCCATGATGCGATTCCAGTGCTCGTAGTTGAAAATGGTGCGCGTCACGAGCGCCCTAAGAGGTCGAATGCACTCCTGCTCGCCCAGCATGTAGAACATGGCTACTATCTTTTGCTGCATGAGCTTCCCGATCGATGCTGAGAGCTGCCGTGTGTTGAGTATCTTCGTAGCCACCCGATATCTTGGCCTGCATTGCATGCAGGGCTGAGAGCGTTTGAGCGAGCTGGTGGACAAGCAGAGACTAACAATGATCAGGCGGGTGAAGATGAGGGGGCGTCAAGTATGAGGAATGAGGGCGACGACAAAAACAAATGGGCGATCGGTATAGACTTCTGGGCAGAAACGCCACCGAGTGTCATAGAGAAGATTGACGGAATACTGGTGCTGTCCCCTTCGCTGCAATAAGCATTGACGCGAGTCATCCCCAGGCAGACTTGAAGCAGCAGCAGCTGCGCTGGGCGTCGACACATTCGGAGGAGCGACCGATAACCCAATCTCGCCACGTGACAAACTCTTCGTGACCGCGGGGTCCGCTGCCGTCGGAGCTCGGAGCTTTTGGTGGTCGTCGCCGTCATCTATGGCTTCGTTGGGTCTACTCGTGCTGTGCTCACCAAATCGCACGCAGGAACAAGAGTCTACGATGTACCTGGCCTTTGAAGTTCAAACAGCCGACAAGTGCGCTGTGGATGTTGCCGCGAGAGCATCCGGGCCGACGTGCTACTGCTACTGGAGCAAGCACACGGCAGCAGGAGCAACTACAACAGGGGGACATTGGAGGACGTGGAATCCCTGTTGTTTTGCTCGGCCTGCACGACGTCGTGCGCAAGGTGTGCGTGCGCATGGAGATCCATATGCAATTGTCCATGTCCTCGGGAACCTAGTCGGAAATAGTCGAATGAGATAACTACGTTCATTTAACGCTCACAAGGTCGTTTGAAGCGACACGAGCGCGAGCATGGGGCTGCTTAGCATCCTCAAGAAGGTCAAGGAGAAGGAGAAAGAGATCCGCGTGCTCATGCTGTACGTCGCTGCTGCTGCGGACTAGACGCGTAGCAGTGGACGCGCGCGCTCACGACTGCTCTGCTTTCCTCCCGCAAGCGGCCTGGACAACGCCGGCAAGACGACGATCCTCAAGAAGTTCCTTGGCCAGGACATCTCGGAGATCTCGCCGACGCTCGGCTTCGACATCCAGACGCTCGAGTACAAGGAGTGCGTGTGTGCGTTTGGTGTATGCGAGTGCGAGTGCGAGTGCGAGTGCGAGTGCGAGTGCGAGTGCGAGTGCGAGTGCGAGTGCGAGTGCGAGT
>JAASFW010000273.1:0-25356 GCA_023334005.1 Globisporangium orthogonon | reverse complement strand
CGTGTACGTGCCGATTGAGGGCGGCGCACACCATCTCGACCTCTTCTTCACGCACCCGTTGGACCCGCCGTCCGTGACGCAGGCGCGCGAGGTAGAGAAGCAGCACATCCGCAAGTGGATCGACGAGTTCTACGCCAGGAAAGGCTAGCAGCAGCAGCAGCACCACCACCACCACCAGTGATAGTAGGTGAGGGAGAACACCAGCACGATGTCGCTAAGGCGAAAGTGTTCCACACGTTGGCTTCGAGCTGCTTGACCATCAATGGCTTGCTTGCAGTCATCGCGTCGCTTGTTGTTGATTTCAAAACGTTCTGCCACTGTCGTGGTCTCGTCGGTTCTTCGCCTTGCCCACTCCCCCACCTTCTCGTAATGTGCTGTGCGATGTTCGCGGAGGAACGTAGATCCCCCCCTGCGATCTGGCATCCAACGCCATGCCCAAGCCTCCACCGCCAGCTGTGGCTGTTGTTCCTGCTGCTGCAGTTGCTACCAACTTCTTTGAGTTCATCTGGGTGTTCATGGTGCTAGGACCGCACTTCTTGGGCGAGTACGCGTCGCTTGAAGACTCCAAAGCGTTGCCACCATGCCGTATTGACGAGTTCTTGTGTGTGCCATTCGTGGTACGTTTGTGAGCTGGCGCTTGTGTCGCCAAGTAAGGGCTCCGCATGTAGGACGTCGGCGGCGGCTTTAGAGGAGCGCCGCCTCCATGTGTCGGCATCCCACCGCTGATCCCGAACGAGTACGGGTACACGAGCGCATTTGAGGAGGCGGGTGTGCTCCGGCCACCTCCGTGAGACGTCATTGACTGTCGACCGTACGCATGCTGGTTGATGAAGTCCAGGTGATCGGCAGGGACTGCGATCCCGAGAGTTCCAGTGCCACTTACACTTGGCTGGTTCTCAGCGATAGTCGGTACACCTGCACCGCCACCACCACCGCCGAGTTTCTTTGAATATCCGTACGGGCTCATGTCGCCGCTGTTGCTAGTGTTGCTAGCAACGTTGCTCGAACTGGATGAAGAAGACGAAGTTGGCATCGCGCCATGCAAAGTCGGGAGATGATATGCGCCTGCTCCACCACTTCCTGAGCCGGCATTCGAGTTACTTGTTTGCACAGATCCATTGGCACCATTTTTCTTCGTCGTACTAGCCATCGTGTGGGCGTTGATACTGAGCTTGTCCTTCGGACCAGAACCGTTCATCGCTTGGTATGGCGTCGGCGCGACCATCGGTTTGAAAGTGGGTTTGAATGCGTTTTTCGTCTGCTGTTGCTGCTGTTGCTGATAGTCGTACGGGCTCGGCTGGTCATCATAAGACATTGAAGACTTGCTCGAGACAGTCGGCGATAGAAGAGAGGTCAAACCACTCGTAGAGCTCATCGGGTCTCCTGATCGCGATGGAGGTGGTTTTCGACTCCGCTTCTTTCGGGTTGCTGACGAATCGTTGAGATCTTTTGCGATCGCGTCCTGCAGTTCGGCTTCGAAGATGTCGCCCTGGTCCTCGAAGAACGGATGCTTGAGCAACTCAGCGCAGGTCCAGCGATCAAGGGGCTCGTCTTGGATTGTCTGGTGCAAGAAGTCGAGTGAGACCTTGTCCAGCTGTGGGAATCGCGAGTGTAGCGGCTCAACCTCTGTTGCATGCGGGAGTTTGACACCGACGTAGAGCGAGTTCTTTCGAAAGAGCTCCTGTTGACGCGCCGTAATGTGGCCGAGACACTTGATGATGTGGTAGAGCTGGTCGATGTCCGAGTCACCCGGGAAGAGCGGTAACCCTGTTGTGATCTCGGCGAACATGCAGCCGATGGACCACACGTCGACCGCCTTGCCGTACGACACGTCGCCGACAAGCAGCTCTGGCGCGCGATACCATCGCGTGGAGACGTACTCGGTGTACTTGGCGCCGGCACCAGCAAGTGGTCGTGCGAAGCCAAAGTCACAGAGCTTGAGCACGCCGTTGCGTGAGACGAGCAGATTCTCGGGCTTGATGTCTCTGTGAATGATGTTGTGCTGGTGGCAAAAGTGGATCGCGCGCACGAGCTGCCACATGAGGCGTTTGATCGCACCAGGCTCGAGCCCCTCCGGGTTCTTCTCGATCTCCTCAAGAATCGTCTTCTCGACGAACTCAAACACGAGGTAGAGCTTGCCCTTGACCCGGAACACCTCGAGCAGGTTCACAATGTTCTCGTGCCGCAGCGCCTTGAGCACCTTGATCTCGCGCAGCGCTGTTTTCTTGACCTGCTCGTCGTCATCCGACTCTTTGAACTTCTTGATCGCCACGATCTGCCCAGTCGTCTTGTGACGGCACTTGAGCACGACACCGTATGTGCTACATCGAGCGCGAGCAAGAGATAGAGCGCGGGAGCGATACACGAACAGCGCATGTGAATAAGAAGCAGCAGAGACCTTGGCTCGGGTGGTAGGACAGACATCGTCAGATTCGCACGTACCCTTCTCCGATGGTGCCGAGGCTCTCGTAGTTCTCCATCCGTCACCCTCGGAGCTCTTGATCGCGCACAAAGCAGCAGCAGCAGCAGCCGTCGAGCAGGCAGGCAGCGGTGCGACCAGCCGAAGCGCGCGCTTCAAATAGCGCTTGTTAACAATCTGACACAAACCGTCAGAGCATGGACTCGCATGCTCAAGAAACTCGAGACTGACCGCCAACAGTAACACAACGAACGTTTGCATGTACGAATGCCGCTTGACGGCAGACAAGTCCACCTTGATGTAGGTGGCGTGGTCGGGAGACACCGGATTTTCAATGCGAGCTTCAAGTTCTCGCAGTCAGAAGTGCTCAAATCTGCTGCTTCCAAGACCTTCTCGGTTCTGCCACTTGCGCATCCAAATCCGGTCCCTCTTCTCAAGGTTCTGGCTCGTTGCGCAAGATAGAACACTGAGCGTCTTGGATTCATCAACTTATCACGACTCGAGCAGCTCAGTCAAAATGGTTCACACTGCACACCTGTGTAGATCGGAAGTCTGTTCACCAAGCGTGTTTGTGTCTTCTGTTTAACTACATGCTACCTCGAGCAAATCGATCGATCGCAAGAGCGATGTCAGTTCTCTAGACCTTGGCAGTAGTGCTTTCGCGTTCGTAGAAGTGTATCAAGTCTCCATTGCCCATCGTACTGTAAGATCGGCGACTTCTCAAGAAAAAGATCCAATGTAGCCATCACCATCTTCGCAATGGTGACCAAGCAGCAACAGCAACAGCAACACGTCACCGATACGTCTCCAGACGACGCCGCTGAGACCGAAGACGTGCGCGAGCGCGACCTAGTGGAAGCGTACCTGGACGAGCACGCGCTCGAGTCAGGGCTCAATGATGTGCTTAACGAGGTGGTGGCGACGCGGCCCGCAGATCCTTTCGCCGTGCTCTCGGCGCTGCTCTATGCGCGAGCGACGGCACAGCGCGGCATCTTCCGCATCGACGTGCACGAGGTGCTGGACGGCGTCGGCGCGCCGACCGCGCTCGTGCGTCTACACACCGGAAAAGGCGTGTTCGAGGCGTCGTGCTCGAGCGAGACGAGCGGACTGCCGGATGACTCGGACGACCCGGACGAGAGCGCGACACCGCTGAGTAAGCAGCGACTCGCTGGACGTGGCTACCGCAAGCGCGCTGAACAAGCCGCCCGCATACTCAATGAGAAGCTGCTGAACGTCGAACCTACTGAACAGCTCGCGATCGACTCGACGCTCGTGACACTGGAGCTGGAGATTGGATGCAACATCTGCTACGCAGTTTCAATCGCAGCGTGCAAGGCTGGCGCCAAGTATGCCGAGCTCCCGCTTGCCGAGTATGTCGCAAAGCTACAGGATGTACCACTCGAGACTCTTTGCGTCCCAATGCCGCTGTTTAGCGTCGTGAACGCTGGCAAGTACGCCTCAAACAAACTGTTCGCACAGGAGGTGTTTCTCGCTCCGATCAGCGCAGTGAGCTTTGCAGACGCGTACCAGATCGGTGCAGAGTTCAACCAGGCGCTGAGGGAGCAGCTTGAGATGCGTGGCGTCGGATTCACGAACATCGGCGCGTTCGGAGGCTTCGCGCCGCAGCTGCAGACTCTCGCCGAGATGTTCCAGATCCTGCGTACCGCTCTGGATGAGACGCGCAGCAGACTCGAATCCAGTACCGCTGGACTTGCGTCTGAGAGCGTCTCACCGCTGCGTGTAGAGTTCGGCGTGGACTTCTCTGCGTCCGAGTTTGTGTTTCCTTCGTCGCCGTCCTCATCGACTTCTGCAGACAACCTTACAAACTTACAGCATCAACCGACCGGGGACGATGACGAACCAAGAGCGCCGCTCTCGTACAACACGGACAAATGGGTGCCCGAGTCCAGCGGGATGCTCAAGACGAGCGAGGAGATGCTCGACATTATCCGGAGCTCCATCAGAGAGCTCGACATCGCTGCAGTCGTGGATCCGTTTGATAAAGAGGACGTCAAAACCTTTGCGGCGCTGCTGAGTAGTGAACACGACCAAGACGCGAGTGGCAATGACATCAGCGATTCTACGACCACCTCGACAAGTACACGCGCTCCGCTTGGCGGTGATCCAAATTGCCGCGTGCAGATCGCCGGCAAGGCACTCTTCCAGTACCAGGGACTCGAGAGCCTCCACGAAGAGCGTGCTTGCAACACAGTCGTGCTGCATCTGCACCACTTTACGACTGTCTCTCGAGCGCTCGAGGCGATCTCGGAAGCGCGGCGCCTCGGGTTCGCTGTCATTCTTGGCGCTGTCGCGGGTCAGCACTCAGACGCGGCGTTCCTCGCGGCGGTGGCAGTTGGAGCGGGTATCGGCCAGGTCAAGTTCGGCGGACTCGCAAGCGGGGACGCCATCGAACGGTACAACCAGCTTCTCATCCTAAGCGAAGACGCGTTTGCTCCCGCATTCGTCGCAGAAGCCTATCGTCGGTAAGCGACCAAGAGAAAAAGAGGGTCGCCGGACTCGGCGCACCACTCCATGCAGGCTTCAGTTGGAAGCGCATTCCATTCATGTGGTGCTTACTTCGCAGCATATCTCCTATCGTACACACTACTCGTCTTCGTCGTCCTGTAGAGACTCCTCCAGGTCGAATGACTCCTCCATGTAATCGTCCTCCTCCTCCTCCTCGTTGTCGATCTCACCAGACTCCACATCAACGTGCTTCGCAAACTGTTGCTGGGCGTCACTTTCCGCAGTGCTCGTGCTCGCACCAGCTGCAGCCTGCGCGCCCCCACTTAACATCGACGGAATCGCATCCGTCCCCACTCGGTCAGCGAGGCTGCTGCCGTTGAAGATTGGGATGCGGGTCGCTGCGTTTGGAGACGCATCTGGAGACGTAGTCGGGTCCGCTCTTGAAACAAAAGGCTGCTCTTCCTCCTCCTCCCCCTCGCTGTCGCTGTCAATATCTCCTCGGTTGTCATCGTTGCGAACAGTTCGCTTTGCAGCACCTGCTGCATGCTCGACCTCTTGGTCTGCTTGCCCGTGGCGAAAATGAGGTTCGTCCATCAATGCCTCGAGCGAGTTCTCGCCAAACTCGTCGCTCTCCTCCTCGTCAAACTCGCTGTTCGATGTGTTTTGCGCGCCTCGACTCGTCACTCGCTGGCTCTCGAAGTGTTGCTGGCTCTTCATGGAGGTTTGCGCGGCGAGCAGCCGCTCAACTTCGTCCATGTCGTCGTCCTCCTCAAGTCCGCCAAGCTGGCGTCGCCCGAGCGAAAGCGACGTCGCAGATTTCGTCAGCTGCAGAGGAGCGAGCATGTGACGGGTTGTTACTGCCTCGCTGCTGCGCGAACTTGTCGCTTCCTCGTCGTCTTCGCTATCGCTGCTGTCCGAGACCGCGGTGTCCATGTTCGCTTGGCCTCTTCGCTCTCGCTGGTGAGACTGCAGGTCGATGCTTGCACGCGTCCTCGCCTGCTCATCGAGAGAGTCTTCAGATGGAGCGTAGTCTGTCGCGCTCAGATCTCCCGCAAGCGACGCATCGTCAAAGCTTGACTCCTGCTGAGAGGAGGCAGCCACAGCGCTCTTCTCCACATCACCGTCAGATTGGTCGTCGTCAACGTCGTGGCTGTCGATCGAGTGGCTCCCGGTGGCAAACGATTCCGCGGTGACAAGTCTCAAGTCGCCGGTTGACTCCTCATCGCACGATGCCTCCTCGTCGCACAATGCCTCCTCGTCGACGACAGCATACCGCGCAACTGAAGCAACAACGCTAGTCGCATGCGCGATGTGGTTGCTCGGATGCTTCGCTGCCGTCTGCTCGAGCAACAAGCGTTCGACTTCGTCCATGTCGTCATCTTCCTCGAGAGCTGCACCGCGATGCCCAAAAGCAAATCCACGTTGTTGTTGCTGCACAGTGAATCTGCTATCAAGAGACGGTCGCCCGTGGTTCGCTACTTCGGTACTGCTCTCGTCGTCATCGCTGCCAAGATCACCGCCATGCTGAGCGACGGCGTGATCTCGCATGTCATCGAACGATTCGTCGTGCTCATCGTGAGGGCTGCGATCGAGTTCGTGCTCCTCAAACTCGTCTTCATCATCCCCCTGCCTGAATCGCATCGCTGCGCTGTTCGGTTTGCTGACATGTGATGCGTACTTCATCGCGCCGTACTCCTCATCGTCGTCGCTGCCACTGATGTTGTCTTCGTCAGGCGTGGATACCGCCTTCCCCAATGTCCTCTTCATGTCTACAGTGCTCAAAGCACTCGCTGATGCAGCATTGCCTGATCGGACGAAGCTCTGCGCCGCCATTAGCTGCTCCACATCGTCCACATCGTCATCATCATCGTCGTCGCCAAAGTCTCGTCGTGCGGCGCTCAGCGCTTTCATCAGCGCACCAGCGCCACTGAGGGAACTCGAAGAACTCAGTGGTGCGAGAGTGGATGGAAGCAGCTTCGTTGGTGCTGCAGGGAGAGTGAGTTCTGGCTGGCGAGAGCCAAACCCGAACTCATCCTCTTCGCCGCCACTGTCATCATCTCGAGGTTGCCCAGCATCTGACTTCGATCGAGAAAACGAGTCGCTCAGAGCGACACTGTACGACAGCACTGTCGATGGTGCTCGAGTAGACGTGTCACCGTCAAGCTGGCGGATTGGCAGCGCCGACTCTTCATCAATCGACTCGGCTAAGTCGCCGTCGATCGATTCCGATTGACTGCTGCGTTCGTCGTCGCTCGCTTCAAGACGCTCTTCATGACTTTCGTGAACTTCCGATGGTCGTGTGCTAGTGGCAGTCATGGCAAGCGGCGCGCGAGCAGCATTACTTGGATGGAGCCCTTCCAACTCTTCTTCTCCTTCCTCCTCCTCTTCCTCCTCCTCCAAGTGTTCGTCCGTCGAGTGTTTCGAGCTCTCATGTTCGTCTTCTGACTCCGAGTCGATCAGTTCATCGTCGTTGTCGCTCAAGTTGGCGTCGTCTTCAGCGTGCGGTGCACTCCTCGTCTCTCGTGACGCGAAAGTGTTGCGTCCATCAAAGCCAGATCGCTCTCCCATCAGCCGCTCCACCTCGTCGAGGTCTTCATCGGTGTCCTCTGCACTCGTTCGTCCGAACGCCGTACGCTTTGTCGTGTTCAGGTCGCCGAGTGAATGAGACGCTTCCGGAGAAGGGAAACTCGCGTCGGTCTGTGCAGCATTCATTGCTCGCTCGCCGCGACGCTCCTCCGCAGTTTCATCCGGTTCCTCTTCTTCATCTCCATCATCAAGGCCATTTTCAGGATGCTTCCCGTTGGCAGTCCCCATGCTCAGCGGAATGTGGTGAACAGCAACCTCCTCTGTCCCAGACGATTCGTCTGCAGTGTCGTCGTCAGCGAAGTCCTCCATCGAGTCCTCACCATCGTCTCCATCGCGGATGATATGTTGGTGTGAGGTGCTCAGATCGCGCCTCGCCATGTCGCTTGTTGAGGTGAGGTGGCAACTCGAGTCTTTGAAGTCGCTACCAGCATCTTGCGACTCAGCAAGAAGCATCCGTTCGACCGCCTCCATACCATCTTCGCCTTCGTCATCCGGATGCTCCTCTTCCTCCGCTTCTACTTCGTCGTAATCAATGTGAGCAGCGCCTTGGACACTCAGATCACGAGCTTCGATCGAGTCTTGGTCATCTTCATCTTCACTCTCGCTCTCATACCTTCCATGTCTCTGTGTCTCAACACCGTCGAACTCAGCGAGATTCTCATCGTCACTTTCATGAGAGGCAAAAGACCCTCGGTCAGAGAGAGGCTGCCCAGGTTCGTCATCTGGTGAAGCGTTGTCACCTTCACCGGCGAGCGGCGATTCAGTCGGATAAGCAGCACGGGCGACATCAAGATCGATGGATGCTCTTCCAGACTCAGCGGCCTCTTCTTGAGCTCGCACACCTTCGCTCAGAGGGACCCACGTAGTGCTAGCATTTGATGCTTCGTGGCCATCAACCTCTTCATTCTCGCACTCCTGGAGCTGTTTGTCGCTCGTAGTTGCAGCGACCGGATGATCTCCTTGCGCAGGATCGAGAACAGTACTCTCGTTTACAGGAGAAGGTACCGAAGAGGAGCATTCCTCTCCCGGCTCTTCAGACTCCTCGAGATCGTCAGCCAGTTTCACAGATGAGGGTTCGTGGCTAGGAATGTCGGCGCTTTGCTTGAGCTCTGCGTCGAATGCACCATCACCCTTCTCTTCGTCTTCGCTGCCTTCAGAGTCAATGTCGTGATCGTCATCATCGCAGACAGCAGCTCCTTCACGTGCGTCAAACTCGTCCGCGTTACCCACTTCGATGGGACTCCTATCGATCGCAATAGGAGCAGCGTCGACTTCGTCATTCACGGATAGCATCGCTGCTTGACGGCTCGAAACGAATGTAGTGGTTGGCAACTCGGAAGGAGAGTTAGCGCACGAGCTGGTGTCTTCGCGTGAGTCAATCGCGTAGTCTTTGCCACTCCGAACATCTGGCGCGTCCGCATCTTCGTGGCTTTCGTCACCGCTCTGCTCGCGTTCATCCGTCTTGAGGCTCGTGTCCAGCGATGACTCGTCCAACGCCGCACTCTCGGACAGCATGCTGCTTTCGTCCAAGCTCTCCTGAATCAGCATGCCGTCTCCGTCATCATCATCTTCTTCCTGCTGGTCTCGAATGTGTCCTCCACTCTCAAGCTTATAATCCTCGCTGACTCCACTTTCGGACAAGCGTCGCAGAGGAGCATTCGCACGCTGATCCTCGGCATCATTCACTGAAGACTGCGATGCCATGCCCGCCACTAGTCGACTCGATGCTCCTGCGTCCCGAAGTTGCGCCAGCTCAGATGCACTCGCCATGGCGAACGCATGCTGCTTCGACACGGAGTCGTGCAGACGAGCTTCAAGACACTTCAGCTTCTCGGCCATCTCTGGAGCGCGCTTCACATACTTACTGATCCAGTCATCACGCTCGTCACCAGACTCGCGCAGAGCCAGCACCGATGTCAAGAAGTCGGCGTTGAGCAGGACCTCTTCTTCGACCGAGCCGATCTTGCCTACTTCGCGGGTCTTCTCCTGGAGCAAGCGCTCGAGCTTATCCTCTTCTGCGAACACGCTCGCTCTCAAGTCACTCCACTCCACGACCCCGACGCTCTTCGTGAGCTTCAGCTGCAAACTCCTGATGCTCTGAGCCAGCGCCACGCTCTCGTGATGGCTCGCGTAGAAGTCCTTGTCGAGATCAGCATGAGAGATGGTGTGGCTCTTGGCAGAGTGTATCGCCGCTCGCGCTTCCATCTCCGAAAGCGCCGTGTTCATCTCGTCGAGCTCCCGGACCTTCGACGCCTCGATGCTCTCCATCTTGTGACGAATTGACGAGATTGTCACCTCCATCTTCTCGTTGTCGCTGCGCAGAGCCTCGACTTGGTGCGCCTTCGCCTCGAGCAGGCGATCGAACGATGCTTGTTTCTCCTGGTACTCGCTCGCCTGGGTCGCCAAGACGCGCTCCAGCTCGCTCGTCTGCTTCTTCAGCACGGCGATCTCCTGCTCCAGATCCTCCGACCGAGTCGCTGATTTGGCGTATAGCTCTTTCAGCTCCGACTGCAACTGCTTGACGACATTCTCCAGCTCCTCGACCTGCGAGCTGTAGAGCTTCACCTGTGCGTCTAGGGTCTTGATTGTCGCAGCGTCTTCAGCTGCCTGCCTCGCTGTAGCTTCTGACTCAGCTTGCAGACTCTCGAGCTCCCCAACCATGCCTCGTTGGGTTGCGCTAAAGTGTGTGAGGTACTTCATAGCCAGCATGTCGCCCGCTTCGTCTCCAGTAACGGCGATTTGCGCATCCGCATCAAAGTCCCTGGCTGCTCGGACGATCTCTTCCATGATCGCGGCGAGGCGGTCCTGCAGACGCTGCTCGCGACGTAGCGACTCGTTGAGCAAGTCCGTGACTTGAGAAACCTCGCTCGCTATCGCAGCCTCATGGGAAGCTGCGGTCTGCTCAGACTCGAGCTTCACTAGCTCCAACTCATCTCGCATCGCCGAGATTGAGTGCTCCAGCTCCTGCGCGCGCGCCGTTGAGCTCTCCTTCTCACGTTCAAGCGCTAGTACGAGTGTGTCGATCTCGGCTTTCAAACGGCGCTCCATGTCTTCCTGCTCCGAGACCATCTCGAGCAACTTGCGCCGCTTGGCTTCGTCCGAGCTCCTGCACTCGGCGAGCTCGCGCTCTGTTGCCTCCAGATGCCCCGAGATCTCGTCGATCTGTCGCTGCATCTCGCGTTCCTGTTCGCCCAACTTCTCGCTCAACTCTGCTTCGCTGTCATTGGCGTCAGATTGCAATTGCTCCAGCTCGGACTGGACTCGCTCTAGTTCGTTCTCCAGTTCTCGCTTCTCAGCACGCAGCGTTTCCGCTTCGATCGTGCATGCCTCGATCTGCGATCGCACTTCCTGCATCTCTTCGGTCAACAAACTCACTTCGTCCGTATGCGAACCCTCCAGCGAGTGAAGATCGCTCTCCAGCTTGGCCACCGATACTTTCAATCGAGTGATGTCGGCTTGCGCATCTTCGACCTCTTCCGTCTTGCTTTCCAGGCTGCGCTTGATGGCATCCATCTCCTGCTCGTGAAGCTGGCGAGTCTTGGAGGCTTGGTCTTGAATCGTACTCGCATGCTCTAAGCGAGTGCGATCGAGTGTCGCTACAAGTGTCGTTTTCTCGTCCTTTAGTGCACGGAGCTCTTCGCTCACAGCGTCCAGCTCGCTTCTCTCGACGAGCGTCTCTCGCAACCGAGATATGGCGTGGTCTTTTGCTGCAACGGACGCGGTCAAAGCCGCGATCTTCAGCTCGTACTCAGAGGACAGCTTGGTCATCTGATCGTCGAGAAGCGCACGCTGGTGGGAACTGGTGGCTTTGTACTCCTTCCGGAGCTCGTCGATCTCCTGCGTCAGCTCCTCGACCTGCAGTTGACTTTCGAGCAGCAGCTCCTCCGCTACCTTTCGCTTGGCTTCCGCTTCCTCGATCACGATCAATGACACTGCAGATTGCGTCGATCCATTGCCACTTTCCGACTGGAGAGAGAGTGTCGCCGCAGCGCTCTCCAGCTCCTTCAGCTTCAGCTTCGCAAGCACCAGTTGGTGCTCTTTTGCGACCTTGGCGCGTCGCGCCGCTTTTGCCTCACGCTTGGACGTCTCGAGAAGTTTCGCGGCTTCCTCCTCGCTCTTCTTGAGCTTCTTGAGAAGCGTGTCGACCTGGAGCTGCTTGGAGTGCAGCTCGGACGCCAGCTTGTGCATCTTGAGCTCGCCTTCGCTCTCGATGGCGCGCATTTTTTGCCGGACAGTGTTCATTTCCTGCCTAGCCTTGTGTAGCAGCTCGTTCTTCTCAGCGCTCTGGAGCTTTTCCTTCGCCAGCAGCGCCTCCAGAAGTGCGTTCTTGCCTTGCGCGATCCCCATCCGCTTGGTCTCCTCTTGGATGCGCTGCACGAGCTCCAGCCGCTCCGCCTCCTTCGCTCGCTCACTCTCTTCCAACTTCGCGTGTAGTGTCTTGAGCTTCGCTTGCAGCTGCTTTTCTTTCTTCCCATAGCGCCTTTCAACGTCCTCTTTCGCGAGCGCGAGCGTCTCCAGCTCAGCTACAGACCGCGCCAGTCGCTGACGAAGCTTCTCGTTTTCTTTCTGCTGCAGCGCGTGGCTCGCGTTCTGCTTGTCCACGATGTCCAGGCGCACCTTCGCAATGTCCTCCTGTAGCGCCTGCGCGCTCTCTTCCGCCTTCTTCTGCTTCTTGGTCAGCGCCGCCATCTGCAGCTCCACTTTCGCGCTCTTCTCCTTCGAGAGGGCGCTGAGCTGCGCCAGCTTCTCCTCGAACGAGCTCGAGACGCGGCTCTGTTGTGCGTGCAGAGCCCGTGTCAGCTCCTGCTTAGTCTCCGCGATCTCGTCGCGGACATGCAGCGACGACTGCTTGAAGTCCTGAAGGCGTTTGTCCTGACGCTCAAGCATCATGTTGAGCTGCGACATATCCTCCTTGAGCTGCGAGTGCGCGTTCTGCAGCGGGACGACGTCGGACTTGCGCAGTGCGCTCGAGGACAGGCGCTGGATGTCCTCTGCGAGCTCGCTCTTCAGCGCCGCCAGCGCCTCCGCGCGCTGGCTCTGAAGTGCCTTGTCGAGGCTGTGGAGCTTCGCCTCAACCTTCTCGGCCACGAACGCGACGCTCTGGCTCATGCGACCCTCAACGTCATGGAACTCGCGTGGGAGGCGGATGTTGAGCAAGCTCTCGACCGCCTTCATGTCCGTGAAGCGCGCCTGACTCCGCTCGACTGCGGCAAGCTTGTCCTGCAGCGTCGCGATCTTCTCATCGTGGCGCGGCCGGTTCTTCAGCGCCGTAGCCAGGGCGTCCAGGTTGCTCTCGAGCACCGCCATCTTGTCCTGCAGCGCCGCGAGGTGCTTCACCTTGGATCTGCATGCAGCACATGGTCAATTAGTCCGTTTGTTTGATGAATTAGGTTAAACCGGGAGCACAACCACGTACGAGACGTGGAACAGGTCCTCATCCATGCTCGTCTTCCAGCTGAGCAGTGCGGCGCTATGCTTCTCCAGGCGCGCGATCGCGTCCGCGCTTTCCTGGAGGCTCTGCAGTACGCCCGGCACGCTGCTCATCTTGCTCAGCACCGAGTCGCGCAGCTCGGCGAACTTGTGGCCCAGCGCCGCGGTCTCGCTCGTGAGCACTGTGAAGTCCGCGCGCAGGTCCCCGATTCGCTTCTCGAATACGCTCGAGCGCGACGAGATGGTCATCTCCAAGCTGCACCGACCGGCTCGTCAGTCAGCTGCCATGTTCGCTTCTGGGCCATCTACGACATATACAAACCACCTACCTCTTCTTAACATCATCAAGCACGTAGTTGGGGATCTCGCTCGGCATATCGGACGATGGCACGCGGATAGTGGCCGCCTTGAGCGTCTTGGCACTCGCTGAGCGCCGCACCGCACGGGCAGCGGCGTGCAGCTCAGCGTCTGGGTCGTCGTCGCGGCGGTGGATTCTTCCGCCTCCAGTGGCGGTGGAAGCAGCGGCTGAGAGCACGCGTGGGCGGGAGGCGCCGTCGTCGCCATAGTGGCCACTCACGCCGCGTCGGTGGCCAGCGGCGCTCACGTCGTCAACGCGCTTCTCGCCGATGCGGCGCAGCAGCTTGAGGTTCTGGTTGGTCTTCTCGATGATGGACGACAGGTCGGTCTCCCAGTCATTGTACGCCGCGCACATGAGCCTTGCGAGCTTACACCAGCAGGTGCTACGGTGGCGGCGGCGACGCGGCTCGTGGGCGCTTGCTGTCTCGGTTGTCTCGGTCTCGGTGGCAGTTGCAGAATGAGCGAGCTGTTTAACTTAACGAGTGATCTTCCCTCACTTCTAGCACTATGACTAACTGCTGTTTGGTGCTGAACTGACAAAAAAAGAGCCGGAAATAGCTTCAAAGCAGCGCGACGGTTGAAAAGAAACGATCTTTGGCTTTTTGTGCCAAAATCCACAGTGAATAAACTCAGAGAACAAGAGCTGCCTTTTGACGTGCGCGTTGCCCAAATCGTGGACCGCTAGACGCTTTTGACAGTGCAAAGAGAGCCCACAAAAGGGGACTACACAAACGAACCTACATGACTACGAAGGTGACGCTGGATCAATCCATAACGGAGATGTCGTTGAAGACTCTATCTGGGCGGGAAGCCCGGTGTGCTAACGACCGCTGGGATTGAGTAGCTGGCTAGATCCGCGTCTGGACGAGCTGCAGCTTTTTTTCATCTCCTCCGCGCCCAAGTGCGTAGGTCTCCCAGAGTGCTCGGTACCGTTTGAAGTGTGCGGCAACGCGCGCGCGGTGCGTCTCGTCTTCCGAGGAGGCGCAGTACGACGTCAGCAGGATCGGTGGCGATGATGGCGAACCGGCTCGCGCGCCGCCGAGATCACTGACGTGGCCGTCAAGGTCGTCGCCAGAGAGGAAGTAGCCGATCTGCCAACGCACGAAAGTGGAAGCGACGGGAGGCACTCAGACACGCAGCACCAGATGGGAGGGAGACTCTCGACGATCTCGAAAGTCTCGGTGGGATATCAACAGCAAGAGAGCTCTGGACCTCCTCTCGGATCACCAGTGACGACACGCACCTCGACCATCGGCTCGCGACCGCACTCGCTCAGCGCCACGGGGTAGTCCAGCAGCTGGGCCAACTCGCACTCGCTCACGAGATGCGGCCCACCGCTGGTAGTGCTGGTCAGTGACGAATGCTTCGGTAGCTCCACGCCTCCTCCGACATCCGCCGGACGCACATGCACCGGGCGGAGCCGAAGTCGCGAACTCGCCGCCTCGCACGCAGCCGAGAGCCGTCGACTCACGAGCGCTAGCTCGCCACTCAAGTCATACTCGGCCGCAGTCGCCACGCCATCGCCGACCACGAAGAGTCCGAGTGGCACGCGGCTGCTGCTATCGCTACCACTGTCCAACAAGCCGCTCGCGACCACGACGTCGGCGGCGAAGCTGCTGCGCCACTCGATCGGGAGGTTCGAGAAGAGCACCGCTGACTTGAGTCCACCCAGCAGGAACAGCACTTCGCCGAAGAATCTCTGTTTGAGAGATCATCATCCCCGAGTCAGGCGTGTCATGGGTGTCACGTGAGACTTTGTCTGTCAGCCATCCAATATCGGAGACCATACCACCCATACCACAGGCGACGCACCATCGAGGCCGGGTCGAGTCCGCTGCGCGCCGCGAAGTCCCGGAGCTCAGCCTCTGGCCGCGAGCGCCACCACGCACTCTCGAGCGCTCGGAAACGGTCACTCAGATGCAGAACAGTGCACATCGAGCGGTGCGAGAGCCGCCAGTGGGCCGCCTGACACGCCTTGGAGCAGTACGCGACCAACTTGCAGCGACTGCAGCGTGAGAGTCGTGGTTCTTCAGCTGTAGGTTGCGTGCCGCAGTTAGAGCAGTGCTGCTGAGCTGCTGCTGCTAAGGCGCTGCTGTCCATGGTGCAGCTCTGTGTGATTTCGATAGTGATCAAATCAAGGTAGAAAGCACCACTTGCTTGCGCTGCTTCGACACACACATCGATGGCTCCTGCATGAGCACCAGGAGCACGAGTCTGCCGTCTCTGGCTCATATACCCACAGTAGCATTACGACTAACTAACAACATCTAGCAACCTACTCATCCTAGCCTAGCAAGCCTGTACTTTCATCACTCGTGATGAGGGTGCACAGCTGCACCAGCATCAGCTTGCAGCCCGCGCTGCGCATCCAACTGGTGCGAGTACTCGACGAGAAAGCGATTCGAGCCGACGCCGAAGACGTCCCCATGCAGCAGATATCGTCGCCCACTCTTCTCGCCGCTCGCGCTCAGGCGCACGGCCGTGCCGTTCGTGCTGTTGAGGTCCGTGATGTAGAAACCGTCGCCCAGGTGCGAGATGACGCTGTGGCGCCCCGAGATCGAGCCGTCGTCAGTGATGCACAACGCGTTGCTCGAGCGCCGGCCGAGCGTCACGGCGGTCTTGCCGATCGTCTGCGCGACGCCCGCGAGTGGCCCGTCCGTGAAGCAGATGCGCAGGAAGGGTGTGCCCGTCGCGAGGTTCTCGTCGATCGCAACGACCTCGAACTCCGTGTCGCCGAGCTTCACACGGTCTGTGATGCGCAGGCGCTTAGGGATGTGCGGCTTGAGGAACACAAACGTCCCGGTCGTACTACCGAGGTCCTGCAGGAAATACTCCTTCTCCATCGGGTCGTACTGGATTTGGAAGTGGAACCGGCTCACGTACGGATCGTCCGACACGATCTGGTTGCTCGGGTGGCGGCCGCCGCGCGCACCGGCACGCGGGTTCAGCAAGATCTGCTTGCCGAACGCTCTTGGTGACCGCGGTGCACTGATAGTGTCCGGCTCCGTCTGTGTCGAGTCGCGCCGCGTTCGGGAGTGCGGCAGCACGTTGCGCTCGGGCGAGAGCGACGTGACGACGAGCCGATCGAGCTCGTCGATGTCGCAGTCCACGCCAAAGTAGCCCCAGCTGTGGCGGCGCTGCGTCACGCGCGAAGGTCTGCGCTGCGCGGCCGCGTGACGTTCGCGCAGCGCGCGCAGCTGGTCGGCGGCGCCGGTGACTCGTGTGGCTAGACGCCGCAGTGGTGCATGCAGCCGCAGCCGCCGCGAGAGAACGAGCGCGAGAAGCCATGCAGCAGTGGCGGCGGCCGCCAGCGTGACCCGCAGCAGCTGCTGCGTCGGAGTGAGTATGCGCGGCGGCACCTGGTTTCCTGCTAGAGTCAGGAGCCGCGTAGCCTCTGCGTGCACATACGCAAGGCTCACGACCACCACGGACGAGCACGCGGTGGCACGCAGCCAGCTCCAGCGCGCCGGCGGCGGAGACTGAGACGGGGCGGAGGAGGCGGCGCGGACATCGAAGTGGCGGCGGCCAAGCGTGCGCGCTTTGGCTCGCGCGTCGTCGACGTCACCGGACGAAGCCATGATGATAAAACGGCGGCGATAATGTGGATTTTGGGTCGCAAGGAAGCCGTCACTTTCGTCGGTTGGATAGTGACATAACAAAGAGACGACAGTACTGCTGTAATCAGCAACAAGGTACACTAGTTCGCTCATTTTATCACTAGAAGGATTGGGTTGGGATCATTTTTCGAATCGGACCTAGTCGAGCACGCACGCAACCGCACGTGACGTGGCACGCACATTGATTCGATCTTCAGACCATGGAGCTGCTGGTGCTCGGAGCTGCGCTGGTGGCGGCGTACCCACTGCTGCTGGCGGCCGCCGCCGCGCTCTTCGTGTTCAAGGAGCGCCGACGCTACGCGCGTCACCACCTGTTGGCGCAGAGCGATGTGGCGGACCACCGCTCGGGCGAGAAGACCGTCACCGTTGGCATCTTCCACCCGTACGCGGATGGCGGCGGTGGCGGCGAGCGCGTCATGTTCTGCGCGCTCGCTGCGCTCGTGCGCGCCTTCCAGGAACGCAAACACTTCGGTGACGGTGCTGACGCGCGCCGCATCGAGCTGCTGCTCTACGCCGGCGACGACGGACTCGATGCTGCGCAGCTGCTCACGCGCGCCGCTGAGCGCTTCAACCTCCCGGAACTGCTGCAGCGCGACGTGGCGCTCTATGTGCGCCTCGTGCCGCTTGCCGACCGGGATGTGCTCGACCCAGCGCGCTACCCGCGCTTCACGCTCTTCTGGCAGAGCGTAGCGCATGTGCGCCTGGCGCTCGCGGCGTTCGCGGCGAGCGAGCAGCTCGGGCTCTACCCGCGCTACTGGGTCGACACCACGGGCTGTGCCTTCTCGTACCTCGTCGCGCGCATTCGCTTTGGCTGCACCGTCGCCGCGTACGTGCACTACCCGATGATCTCCACCGACATGATCGCTAAGGTGCAGACGCGCGCTGCCGACTTTAACAACGACGCGACCGTCGCCGCGAGCTCCTCTCGGTCGGTCGCCAAGTTCGTCTACTACCGAATCTTCGCGACCGCGTACTCACTCGTGGGCAAGTTGTGCACGGACGTTGTGATGGTCAACTCGACGTGGACGTTCCACCACATCAAGCAGCTCTGGGGCGGGCAGCCAGTCATCGTGTACCCGCCGTGCGGCGCGATGGATGAGTTTAAGCGATTCGGCATCGACCAGCGCGAGCCACTCGCGCTCTCGATCTCGCAGTTCCGTCCCGAGAAGAACCAGCTCTTACAGCTCCAAGCGCTCAAGGTGCTACTTACGAAGCACGCGCCGGAGATGGAGATGGCGCACAAACATTTCAAGCTCGTTATGCTCGGCAGCTGCCGCAACGACGACGATGAGGCGCGTGTGGAGGCGCTCAAGGAGCAGGCCGCGGAGCTCGGCGTGTCGGACCGCGTCGTGTTCGTCGTGAACGCGAGCTTTGCCGAGCTGAAGCGGTACCTCGCGACGGCGTCCATCGGCGTGCACACGATGTACAATGAGCACTTTGGCATTGGTGTCGTCGAGATGATGGCTGCAGGGCTCATTGTGATCGCGAACAACTCGGGCGGCCCGGCAGCCGATATTGTGCGCGACGGAACCGGGTACCTCGCGCTGACTGCCGAGGAGTACGCGGAGAAGATATTCCAGGTTCTGGAGGAGGCGCCGAGCAAAGCGGCCGAGATGCGTGTGCGCGGGCGCGACTCGTGCGACCGCTTCTCGGATGACGCGTTCAGCGCGCAGTTCCTCGCTGCGATGGGCAAAGTGCTGCAGCCATCGAAACAGCAGAGCAGCGAGAAGACGGAATGAACGCATCTTCCATTGCTCCTGATGTCGGTTGTCGCTGCTATGATCGAGAGAGAAAGCAGCGGTGCGTGCCGCGTGCATACATGTTGGACATGTGGCCTCTCGCGTGAAGCCATCATGCTCGCATATCGCCTGAGATGGCTCACACAATAAATTGAATTGGTAGTTTGAGGTAGCCCTGATTGGTCTTTATGTGGTCCACGTTATACCATTTTTAGCAACATCGGTTTTCAGGAGTTTCGCTCGAAGAGGCACGGCTCTTCGAAGTGCGTAACCCCTTGTGGTCGAGAGTAGACTCGACATCTTGCTTTCAGTATTCCTGTGGCGATTCTTCATTCGCCCAGTCGTGTTGCGCAGAGAAGAACGCAGCACGGCGGACTTGCTCAGCAACAGCAGCAGCAGCACAAGTGTGCGTGTGTGAGGAAGGACGGACAAACGACTTGGAAGGATCGAACTGGAGCGAGCGAGCAAGCGAGCAGAACTTGTGCGGCAGGCAAAGGCTCGGTGACTATGACGCAAGATGCGGGGCACCCGCGCCTCTCATCGGCCGAGATTGTCGCGGTGACGACGGAACTGCGCCACCGCCAAGCCAATCGCCGCAAGAAGAAGGATGGCAAGGGAAAAGAGAGCCCCGACGACGCCAAGCGCGAACTGGTGATGGAGGAGCACAAGCAGAGCGTCTCGGAGCTCGTAGCGGATCTTGGGACAGATGCTGCAAATGTACGTGCTTTCCTGTGGCCTGCATGCTGACAATATGCGCTTATCTTGTGCTGACATTACCAACTTGATGTCGGGGGCTGCTTCACGCAGGGCATGAACCCACACGATGTGGAATCACGCCTGGAGGCGGAAGGTCTCAACCGACTGTCGCCGCCTAAGCAGACCCCAGAGTACGTCAAGTACTTTCGTGAGCTCACAGGACTCTTCAGTCTACTACTGTGGTTCGGCGGCGCGCTGTGTATCATCATCTATGGTCTTCAAGGCGACCCAAACAACCTCTATCTGGGCATCGTCCTCTTTCTCGTGGTCACCATCACTGGCACGTTCTCGTACTTTCAGAACCGCAAGTCGTCGAATCTGATGGAGTCCTTTAAGAACATGATGCCGACGGTGACGACTGTGATCCGCGAAGGCAAGTCGCAGAAGGTCGACGCGACCCAGCTTGTCCGTGGTGATATCGTCGTGCTGAAAGGTGGAGACAAGGTGCCAGCAGACATCCGCGTGCTCGAGTGCTCGGACGATCTTGCTGTGGACAACTCATGTCTCACGGGAGAGCCCGAGCCGCTCAAGCGCATTCCTGATTGCACGGACGACAACCCGCTCGAGACGAAGAACTTGTGCTTCTTCGGCACGTTCATCCCGCAGGGCTCCGGCAAAGGCGTCGTGATCCGAGTTGGCGACAAGACCGTGATGGGGAGAATCGCCAAACTCGCGACCTCGACCGGCGTCGAGATGACACCGATCGCGCGCGAGATCAATCACTTCGTACACATCATCGCCGCCGTGGCAGTGACGATCGGTATCATCTTCTTCATCATCGGCTTCATCATCAAGACCGACATCATCACCAACATCGTCTTCATGATCGGTATCATCGTTGCGAACGTGCCGGAGGGGCTACTCGCGACCGTGACGGTGTGTCTGAGTCTTGCTGCGAACCGAATGGCGCACAAAGCAGTGCTGGTGAAGAACCTCGAAGGCGTCGAAACGCTCGGGTCCACGAGCTGCATCTGCTCCGACAAGACCGGCACGTTGACGCAGAACATCATGACGGTCGCAAATGTTGTGTACAGTAACAAGATCTTCGACGCAGAGTGCTCCATTACGCCGGTGGGGTCGTACGACACGAAGAACCTGTCGTTTGCAGCGCTGCAGCGCTGTGCGACGCTCTGCAACAACGCCGTGTTTGATGAGGACTCCAAGTACGAGAAGATGGTCGCAACGGACGGCTCTCTTTCGCGCGGCAAGCTCAAACCGTTTAAGGAGGCGTTCACCACAAGCAACGGGACGGTGATGCAGAGGGTAGCGTGGGAGACAATCGGCGACGCGTCCGAGTCAGCGATGATCAAGTTCTGTCACGACAAGCGCGATATCATCGAGTACCGCGAGGCGAACCTGAAGCTCAAGGAGATCCCGTTCAACTCGAAGAACAAGTACCAGATCTCGATCCACAAGCAGGAGAACGACGACAGCAAGCCGTCGCTCTTAGTAATGAAAGGCGCGCCGGAACGGATCATCTCGCGGTGTTCGAAAGTACTCATTGACGGCGAGGAAGTGGAGCTCACATCTGAACGGCTCGCTGAGATCGAGGGGTGCCAGCTGGAGCTATCGAAGAAGGGCATGCGCGTGCTCGGCTTTGCGCAAAAGATCCTGGATCAGAATGTGTACGGGCCATCGTACGAATTCAACACGGATAACCCGAACTTCCCGCTCGGCGAAAAGGATGTCGACTATGATATGGTTCCGAAGCCCGACCCGAAGATCGAGGAGCCGCTGTGCTTCATCGGTTTGATGGCGCTGATCGACCCGCCACGTGCGGAGGTGCCGACCGCTGTGTCGAAGTGCAAGACTGCTGGCATCCGCGTGATCATGGTAACTGGCGACCACCCGATCACCGCGAAGGCAATCGCGCACAAGGTTGGCATTCTGTGGGGGCCGACGTGTGAAGACATCGACGAGGACAACAAGAAGCGCGGCACGAACCCTGGCGACCCAGGTTGGATTGACCCGAACACTGCTCCGGCGATTGTTGTGCCTGGGTGGACCATCAGCATGGACACGCCAGTGGAGGAGTGGGATCGTATCTTGGACCACAACCAGATCGTGTTTGCGCGTACGTCGCCTCAGCAGAAGTTGATCATTGTCGAGAACTGCCAGCGTCGCAAGGAGATCGTTGCAGTCACCGGCGATGGCGTGAACGACTCGCCTGCGCTCAAGAAGGCGGATATCGGCATTGCAATGGGCATCATGGGTTCGGATGTGTCAAAGGAAGCGGCCGATATGATCCTGCTCGACGACAACTTCGCGTCCATTGTGTCCGGCGTGGAGGAAGGACGAATCATCTTCGACAACCTGAAGAAGTCGATTTGCTACGCACTCGCTGCGAACATTCCTGAACTCATTCCGTTCCTGCTGTACGCAACGATCCGTCTGCCGCTGCCACTGACAACAGTGCTGATGCTCTTGATCTGTCTGGGAACGGATATGATTCCTGCAATCTCCATGGCGTACGAGGCGGCCGAGAATGACATCATGCTGCGTTCGCCTCGCAACGCTGCAGTGGATCACCTCGTGACGAAGAAACTGGTGATGATGGCATACGGCGTGATCGGCATTATCGAGGCTGCTGCGGGAATGGTCACGTACTTGGTTGTCTTGAACGACTACGGATACCCTCCAAACATCCTTCCCGAGCTCGGGTACCTCGATGCGTTCGGGAAGCAAGTACTCTGGTGCAAGACAGAGAAGGGCAGATTTTGCACCGCAGGCGGGTTCTACAAAGACTCGAATGGAGACAAGAAGCCGCTCGGAAACGTGCGTAGTCAAGACGGCGAGCCGGACTGCCAATCGAGCTACAATGACGCAATCCCTGCCGGTGGTAACATTTTCGATGCCTACTTGTTCTATGACAAGGGTACCGACGGGAAGGTGGTTGACTGCCAGTTCCCGTTTGTGAACTTGGAGTCGGACGCAGCGAAGCCTGATGGCTACGATCGCTTCAACCCTGCGAGATATGGCAATTACACAGCGAAGCCGGTTGTGACGTACCAGGCGATGGAGGCGGCACATCACAATGGATACCGTCCGTACTACCCGATGAAGTCACGCCGCTCGTCGTTTTTCGACCGCGAATGGTTTGAGTACGAGACGACGAAAGATGGTCTTCCGGGGTTCGGCAGCAAGATCTCTCTCGATATCATGTACGCGCACCAGCCATTCGGAGTGTGGGCTATCACAGACAAGGATATGACAACCGGTGACGATATCACGGCTCTTGGCGGCGCGCGAGACGCGTACAGCGGCGTCAACGTCAAGCTTGTGGATGCTTTCGGTCGGTTGATGCCGACTACTTCTTTCGACTTGTCCGAGGATATCTACTCGAAAGGTATCATTGTGGAGAAGGTGCTCGACGCGAATGGTGTGGCGCCGTGCACTGGCATTCAGTGCCTGCTCGACTTCCGAGCCGGTTTCAGTCTCCGCGACAGTACATCGAAGGTGTTCGTGAACATTGGGTCGCGCATGATGCAGTTCGAGGCGCTGGCGGTGGCGCAGACAGCGTACTTTGTCGCAGTCGTGGAGGTGCAGTGGGCGAATGTGATCATCTGCAAGACGCGGTACCTGTCGGTGGTGACGCAGGGCATGATGAACAGCGTGCTCAATTTCGGGCTCATGTTCGAGTTCATGCTTTGCTCAGCAGTCGCGTACGCGGGCTTTGTGCACACGATCTTCGTGACGGAGAACATGCGCCTAGTGCACTGGTTCGTGGCGCTGCCGTTCTCGATCTTCATTGTCGTGCTGGACGAGGCGCGCAAGTTCATGATGCGCAAGACGTCTCGGAGCGTGATTAACAAGGAGACCGGACGGATGATCCGGTACCCGGGCTGGCTCGAGACGAACACGTACTACTGAGCTTCACCGACGACGACGACGAAGATTGTCGTCGTTGTCGGCGGCGGCGCCAGAAGGCGAATGGCGGAGCGCATCTTGTTGCTTCTTGCATGCTCCTTCTATACATACAACGCGGTTTATTCCATTGCGACGTTGCCACTTTACATGTCACCGCAAATCTAGCTCAGCGAGCAATGACGAAGGTGGTCAACGTCGAGCTCATGCGTCGAGGACGCTTTGTTGCAGGTCAGACCTTGAGATGGCCAAAGGCTCACTTCAATATCAATGTGCCTGAGGAACAGGTACCATTCAAATTGCGTACCGCTTTATCGGTCCAGTTGTCCCATCAAATCTCGCAGGTCGTCTCCCTCACCTCGCAACCAATCTTCGTTTGAGTATGCTGATTGCGCGTTTTGGGTGACTCCCTGTACGCCACATGCTCGGTCGCAGGTTTTTGCCCCCAAAAGGTTTTTTGCGTCGTTCTGTTTTTTCAAGGTTATCAGCTCACACACAGCACAAGACGCTAAGGAGCTCAAGCAGCTCAAGAGCAGCAGCAGGAGGAGCTCAGCAAGCAGGCGGGTAGATAGGCTCGACGCCTGCTCCGCACAGCCACGATGACCATGTCCGACAAAGAGGTCGAGGCCGGTCTCTCGTTGCTGCACATGATGCAGCCGGCGGCGGCGACCGCAGAGAAGGAGGTCAGTAGGAGTGGGCTCTTGCGTGTGCGCTCGCTGCTTCTGCCGCGACCAGCGCTGACCGTCGTGCTGCCACCCTCTCGTGGGCGAAGGCGGCCGTGAAGCAGGAGAGTCACGAAGGTGTGCACGCATCTCTGCTGCGCGCGGTCGCGAGCCAGGCCGACCTGCTGACGCTCGCGTGCGTCGCGACGCCGCCGAGCAGCGAGAGTGAGAGCGCTGACAGCTGGCAGTCGCGCGGGCTGCTCAAGCGCAACACGCAACTCACGACGCTCTCCCGTGAGCTGAGCCTCGACCAGCTGCGCGCGCACTTCAACAAGCCCATCGTCGAGGTGGCCAAGGAGTTCGGCATCTGCACGACGTTCCTCAAGAAGATCTGCCGCCGCTGTGGCATCAAACGCTGGCCTCACCGCCAGATCCGCTCGCTCTCGCGCACGATCCAGATGCTGCGCCAAGCGGAGGGGAGCGCCACGACGCCGCAAGAGCGCGCCAAGTTTGCGACCCAGATCGCGCAGCTGGAGGCCAAGAAGCGCGCGGTCATCCAGGACCCGGACGCCAACAGCAAGCTCAAGCGCGTCAAGAAGTGCGGCGCCAAGCAGCGCGGCGCCGGCGCGGGCTCAAGCAGCAAGAGCAGCAGCAGCAGCAGCAGCAGCGCCGGTGACGTCGACATGGAGGCGTCCGACGAGGACCTCGACGACGCCGACGCGCTGCGACTGCTGCAGATGGTTGGCGCGCAGCGATCGGCCACGTTGGAAATAGATCGTCCGCGATCTGACACGCAAGTGTCGACACGAATCAGTGTCGACGCGTCGTCACTTGACACGCCTAAACTGGGAGGAAACGGCGCTACGCCGTCTCCGCTTATGAGCCCCTTGGTCGCCGCAATCGCCAAGACCCCGACGACGAGCGTGCTGAAGGCACAGCGCGTGTCGGCATCCATGAGCAGCGACAACGCGGAGTCCGCCGAGCTCGCGAGCCACCGGATGTCGCCGAGCAACCGCAAGCTACTGCTCGGCCCGACCAAGCTGTGCGACGCCGAAACGCGGCTGCGCAGCTCGTCGATGGGATCGCTGCAGGACGAGAACGAGCAGCCGGCGCCAGCCACCATGCTAGAGGTGTCGATATGAAAGCAGGGAAAGCGACGGATCTTGCGTGATGGTGTCGTCACGGTCGACAAGGGGGCGAAGGAGGAGACATTAGTCCATGCAAAAGAACGGAGGACGAGAAGGAAGAAGGGAGGGGGGAGAAGTTCGGGCCATGTGTATGCGTGTGAGATAGGAAAGAAGAAGTCGCGTGTGTCGTATTACCACTAGCTACTCTTCAGGTCGACTCCTACTAGAAACGTAGCAGCTGCCTGACACCGCGGAAGTGGCTCTCCGAGACACCGGACCTCGACTCCCAGAGCAGTCGAGACCCGGCACAGGAGCACGCTCGCTCGCATCGAT
>JAASFW010000272.1:0-25656 GCA_023334005.1 Globisporangium orthogonon | reverse complement strand
TCTTCGATCGACATGTGTGCCGATCGTTAACCGGAGAGTCGGAGTCGAATGACCCTCCGGTATTGAGTTGATTCGCTCTGAGACGAGCTTGCGTAGGAGGAGAAGCGGCCAAGAGGGATCCGACGCGATGTCGAGTTCTCCAAAGTATCCACTCCTTTTGAAACGTCGTGCGTATCATACGGTGATGAAGAAGCCGCAACGCGAGCGCCAGACGCTGCCCGCGTGGCTCTGGACGACGGCGATCGCTGCCGCAGTGTTCGCTGCAAGCCCTCTGCGTCGCCTTCCGGGTGGTGACAGCGGCGAGTTGCTGGCAGAAGCGTGTGTGGGTGGCGTGGCGCACCCGCCTGGATACCCGCTGCTCCTCTCACTGCTGCAGCTTGCGCGCCGAGCGCAGCAGATGCTGGGCCACCAGGCGCCGCTGTGTCTTTTCTGCAGCTGCGATGATCCTGAGGCGACTGCGCCTGTACCTGTTGTGCTCGTCGCAAACGTCATGAACGCGAGCTTCGCGGTGGGCGCTGCGGCGTGCGTGACGCACGTAGTGGATCTATGGTCGGATCGTGAGAATCCGCTCGAGGCGGTCGCTGCTGGCCTCGCGTTCGCGACGTCGAAGCTTGCGTGGGAGTACGCGATCGGGTTCGAGGTTCGCGTTCGCGTGTTTGATGGCACTTGTCGCTATCGAAAGCGATGTGGGTGCAGTTGGGATGACACTAGGAGCATGGACGATGCACGCAGGTGTTTGCGCTCAACAACTTTCTCGTCGGACTGCTCCACGTGTTTCAGCTTCGCCGCTTCCTGCAGCCAACAGCGCGCAATGCGTACGCAGGGGCGTTCGTGTGCGGCTTGGGACTCACGAACCAGCACACCATCGGTGAGAAGCGTCGAGGGAGATCAGCTAGCAGCACCTGCTGCTGCTAGCTGATCTACTTGCTCGGTGGCGTCATCGATTCTCATTGTCTGGAAGCGTTGACTCAATAATTGCTACTTTGCCAGTGCTGTTCGTGCTTCCTTTCATCATGTCGGTGCTGATGACTGGCAAGTTGGCTGTGAAAGAGCTCCTCGGCTGCGCGTTGTGGTAAGCTCGATACCTCTGCTACCAGCTGTGCTATCAAGCAAGTCTGACTGGTGATCTGCCTTGGGTGGCGACGTCAAAGGCTCCTTAGTGGTCTGTCAGTGTACTTCCAGACCTTCCTCGCCGCACAAACCCCGTCGCCTGGGTCTTGGGGTGATACGTCGACGCTTTCAGGTGACTGCAGACGTGCTTGAGACCGCGGGAGATAGCATCTCGACCATGTTCGCTGTCGCATCAACTGATCTTCATCCCTCACGATCGCAGGACTGCTCAAGCATGTGCTGCGGCAAGAATACGGCACCTTTCAGCTATCCCCGCTCCAGAGCGGAGACTCAGAGGTAGGTTCGTTGTCGCCATCGTTTGATGTGCTATGTGCGAGTTACTTATTGCTTATGTCGAGGCTTGCAGAGCCTTCTCACTCGCCTGCACCTCTATCTTCTTGACACGGCGGACGAATTCAACGTCGGAGGGGCTGTCCTCGCGTGCATCGGAGCTCTAGTGGCGCTCGCATGGACTCTCCCGACGAGCGCAAAGGTGCAGCAGAAAGCCTTTGATCTGTGAGAGGTGCGGTGTCGCTCGCGAAGAAACTCTGACATCTTTTGACGCTCGATTCAGACATTAGCGGTGTCACCTCGGAGAGGGTACTGCCGCTCACTGCTCGCTGCGATGGCGTGCTACCTGCTCGTCTTCCACGGACTCGCCAACATCCCTCTCGACGATCCGCTTGCTCGTGCGGTGTCCAGTCGGTTCTCGATGCAGCCAAACACAGTCGTCGCGATCTGGATCGGCATCGGACTGACGGCATTCACGAACTGGCTCAGAAATCGCATCCGATCTCGCGCTCTTGTTCTAGGGATTCGACTCAGTGTCGTCAGCAGCATTGTGGGCTATCAGCTTGTGACCGGCGCCCGGATGTTCCTCCACGACGCAAATTGGCGCGCCGATGTGATCCGATCCTTCGGAGAGCGGATTCTGGAGTCCCTCCCACCGAATGCGCTGCTTCTCTCGTACACCGACATCAACTGGAACACAATCCGGTACCTCCAGCTGTGTGAGCATCAGCGGCCAGACGTCACGCACTTGAGCTTGCAGCTGATGCCGTTCCCGTGGTTCGAGCGTCAACGCGGGCTTTATGCTCACACGAAGTTGCAGCCGGGGAGCGATCAGAAGATCCACTTCCCAGCTATCCGCAGCGATGTCTCGACGCTCCGAACTTCCGTCGGATACACGACATACCTCCGAGAGTTCCTTTACGCGAACTTGCCTCGGTTCAAGCAACGCGTGTTCCTGGATCTCCATGCAGTGGTGCGTCATTTTCTTTTCGTTGTGCTGCAGCGTCTGATCCACTGACAAAGTTACTGAATGAATGATCCGCAACTGTTGGCAGAACGAAGGAGACATCGGAGGCGCCGGGCTATATCACGGCGTGCGGCTCACCCCGCATGGCGCGCTATGGCAAGTTCATCCTGCGGCTGATGATCCAAAGATGGTGTACAAGCGCTGGGAGGCAGCCCATGCACAGAGGCTCCTGAATCCTCGTTTTCAAACGATGGCTATGCGTAGCTCACTTGGAAGCTCACAGCACAGCCACCTCGCGTTTCCGAGAGGCAGCTGGGAGTTCGTAGCACTCAAGATCGAGGTTGACGGCGAGTATCAGACGGCGCTCTTTCGTCTCGACCACTGGCTCGGCAGATCCAAGACCACGACGAATCTCGACGCGCTCGTAGTCTTTGTTCACAGCATGCACGCCATCACTCTGGCACTCGAAACTGTGGTGGCTCGAGCATTGAAGCCATCGCCAGCACTTCCTGGGAGTGAACTGGACGACAGTGACGCAATGACTTCATACCCGGTGTTCGATATCAAGAAAAACGCGGCGGTGGCGCGCATGCGCTTCCAAGCTGGACTCGAGGTGCTAGGGGAGATGATAGTCCATCGTGATGCAAAGCGAACCGTGAGCAAACACAACAAGGAGACCTTCGCTAAGCTCGTGGACGAGACGCTACCACGAGCGCGAGAGTTGCGCGAGACTGCGATCGTTGTGGTCACGGCTCTGCTTCCAGAGATGCGCTCGAGAGACGACCCGCATGTCGACGCCTTCCTCGAGTTTGTCCGCCAGTATGGCGATCGAAGCAAGGACATCAAGAACGGTGGCACCGAGACAACCGAGAACCGCGCCACCTCGATCAATGGCGCATCAAAGAAGAAGAAGGCAAGGAAGAAGAAGAAGAAGCAAGAGGATAGGGGATCTGTGCATACTCTTGCATCGACAGCGCATTGAGCCACAAGATGCAGCCAAAGATCAATCGACTGGCTTGGAACACAGTTGCATTCTGCTGTCAGTTAGTTCTCCATGTCCTCGTCCTCGTCCTCATCTTCGTCGATCTGGTTTACATCGTCACGCACAACAGCAGCGTTAGATGAGAAGTGCGATCTATGTGTGAGCACATACAAAGCAAACAGCATTGGTGGCTTCCCCGTACCTCGTTGAACATGAACTCTTTTTGGTACTCCATGAGGAACTGCGTCGAGCGCTTCACGTCGACAAAGAGACCGTACACGCGCTTGATGTCGGCCACGTCCACCTCGGTACCCTTGCGCTTCGCGCACACGAGCGACGCAGCGATGATCATGTGGATCGCGTAACGCAGCGACGTCTCGACCGCGATGCGCGTAAGCAAGTCCTTCGCCTCCTCGGTCATTTCCACATCCTCCTCCTCGCAGCGGATCGTCAGGATTTTGCGCATCTCCGATTCGCTGTACGGCTTCGTCGGGATGATCATGAGGCGGTCGAGCAGGTCGATCGGGATGCCGTGCGGCGACTTGTAGTTCGTGCCGCGAATGCGCGTGATACCGCGGTTCGTCGCGATGATGAGCACCGGCGCCATGTCGCTCTCGAGCGCGCGGTTGAGCCACGAGAAGCACTCGATGTCGAGCATGTGCACCTCGTCGATGAAGAGCACGCCCGGCACGATCGTCGCCTTGCCCTCTTCCCGCCACTCAGCCACCTTGGTGTCGATCTGCTCGCGTACCTCGTCCTTGATCTCGCCCGTGTCACCCGCGAAGAGCGCGAGGAAGCCCTGCGAGCGCGAGTTGATCACGTCAATCTCGTGCAGCGACACGACGTGCACGACTTCCTTGCGCTTCTGTAGCTCGCCCTCGGGGCACTGTACGAAGCGCGTCTGCGCGCCCATGGCATCGTAGTCGCGCGAGCGCGTGAACGACCGCCCGAGCTTGGAGATTTTGCCAGACTCCTTGTTGATCGTGATCACGTCGCCGGCCTCCACCTTCTCCTTCGTGAGCGAGTCGATCATTTTCGCGCCGAGGTCGTACACCGTCTCCATCTCGGTCGTGCGCAGCGTGAGCCGCCCGACCTTGTCGCCCACGCCGCCCGTCGGCGTGTCCACTTGGATCTCTACCACTTCGCCCTCGATGATCTCCGTCTCCTCCATGATGCGCACACCAATGGAGCTGCCAGCACATTCACGAGTCCCGCATACACATACACGCAATGTTGAGACTCCCTGCAGCAAAGTATCGCACATATTCGGGTGCTGCGAACGCACCGACGAAACGCCTGCGTGAGCGCCTCCGTCTTGCTCATCTCCAGCGAGAACACCTGCGTAGAAGGCAGTGCAGCACAACCCACTCCGACTGTCACGGACCACCCAGCCACCAGCTCCCTACTGAATACGTAACAGCATCCTCTCCACCCACGCACCTCCGAGCCGGCGATGGTCGTGAACGGCGTGTCTTCGCCCAGCGCTTGTGCGATCGCCATCGCGATGGCGGTCTACGATGCAGCACACCGTCAGGACCACTACACTCCTCGCATACCCTACTTACTCGCAGCGCGAGCGCACCTTGCCCGTGCCCGGCTTGCCCGCGAGCAGGATGGCGCGGCCGGCGATGTTGCCCTCCTCGATCATCTTGGAGACGATGCCCGCGGCCTTGCGCGCGTCCTCCTGGCCGACCATGCCCTGCGAAACGCCGCGCGGCTCCAGGCTGTCATCCAGCCCGAGCCCGCGGATGTGCGAGTGCGCGCCGATGCGCTCGATGCGCGTGATGTCCTTCACGTCCACCTGCGTCTTGACGGACTGCGGATGGACAAGCGGGTGCGCGCGTGGCGAGCGGTGGCGGTCAGCCGGCCGGTCGCCCGAAGTACGAGAGGAGAGCGCGTGCGCAGACGCACCATGGTGACGAGGCGTAGAGCTGCTGTCGCGCTTGCGTAGAGAGCGAGGCGAAGTGGTTCGTGCCCAAGGTGCCGACTCGTTCGATCGATCTTTCGTTGGGCACACAACAAGAAGGCGCCGCTCCGTCTAAGTGCGACGACCAGTGATTCGCGGATCGCGTAAGCGAACCATAGGGTGGTTCAGTTTACCAATCCATCAAGTGTCTGTATATCAAGCTTGGCACGACGACTTCTGGAGTACATGCTACTGCTGCTCCTGCTGCTCTTGCTTCCGGTGTCGCCCGCGGGCTTTACGCTCTCTTACGACACGCAGCGCTGCCAGAAGCACCAGCAGCCACGCCGCTGCCTGGCGCGAGCCTTAACTTATTTCCGCTGGAAGAACGCAAAGAGGTTCTTCTGCTTGGCGGCCGCCCCACCGCCGCCGGTCTTGCTGCCGGTCTTTTTCTCCGCTGCCGCGGCCTTCGCCTCCGCTGCAGCCTTCGCGGCCGCCGCCGCCTGCTGCTGCTTCTTGCGCTTCGCCGCCTGCTGCCGCTCCTGCTCCACCTCCTCCGCGGTCAGCTCCACCTCCTCAAACAGCTTCTCCGTCACCATGTAGCCCTGCTCGTTGATGCGCGTCTTGGTGACCTCCACGCGCCGCTTGGTCGTCACCGCCGGCATCTCCGCTTCTTCTTCTTCTTCCTCTTCTTCTTCCTCTTCCTCTGTGCTGCGCTTGGCGCGCTTCGAGCTCGGCCGCTCAGCGTCGTCCGACTCGTTCGCACCGCCAGAGTGCTTCTCGTCGGATGATGATGCATCGACGACCTTGCGCTTGCCGCTCGTGCTGCTGCTGTCGTTGCTGCTGCTCTTGCTCGCTTTGTTCTTGCTTATTGCCACTGCCGGCTTGGATGCTTTGACGTCGTCTTCGATGTCGTCATCATCCTCATCGTCGCTAATGACGCGCTTCGAGCGCGACCTGGCGGCGCCTCCGCTGCTACTGCTCGCCTTTTTCACAAACACGGGCGCGTCCGCGTCACTGCCATCCTCTTCGTCGTCGCTGTCGATAGTAAACACATTGCTCATGCTCTTGGCGTCGATTTTCTTCGTCTCAGGCTGCTTTACTGGCGTTGTCTTGGTGGATGAGGAAACTGAGCTACTGGTGCCTCGCGCCTTCGACGTCGTCGTTGTTGTCGTCGTTGCTGTTGCCTTGAAGAACGACTTGGAGCCATTGGACGCTGCTGCAGAGTTATTGTTGCTTACAGGCTTGCGCGCTACCGCCGCGACCGAGTCGAAGGCCGACACCGACTCCTCACCCTGCGACTCGCCGAAGCCCGTGCGCGTCGTCGCCTCGGGGCACGTGATGCCGCTCTCATAAAACGCCTTGATGGCTCTGCTCATAGGCGCGTGCTTAGCCGCCTTCTCAAAGATGTCGTTGCGCAGTGCGCGCTCCTGCAACCAGCACGCGAGCGCTGCCGAGCTTGTTGCCGCGCTGTCGTCGCGCTCGCTCTTCTTGTACACGCCGTAGATTTGCCTTGACGCTCCCACCGCTTTCTCCGCGCTCTGCGTCGGAGACAGCGAGCTTACGCGAATGACGCGCGCGCGCGGGTCCGAGGAGCCAGCGCTGCTTTTGTCGCTGCCTCCGAGCTCTATAGACACTTCGAGCGTGTCAACGCTGTCGGAGTTGGCGACCGCGAACGTTTGCAGCGCGCGGCGGCTCACGTCCGCGTTCACGTGCGCCGACGCACTCAGCGCGCGGTAGGACATGGCGTCGCCCGCGTCCAGCACCGTCGCCGAGATCTCCTCCGCGCAGCGCTCCATGAACTCCGCCGCGAGGTCGTCCACCATCGCTGCTGCAAGTGGTGCTGCTACTTTGGGGAGATCGGGTGTTTTGTGATGCGGTGGCGCGGTTCAGTTTCCGCTAAAGTACGCTTCTTGGCAAAATGGCGCGAAGCAGAGCCGAATCGAATAGTAGACTCTACAGCTCTCTATTTGGTATCAAGTGCATAGAAAATACTGTTCGAGTTTCGCTAAGCTACGATTCCGTTTCCGCTAAAAAACGATTCAGCTTCCGCTAAATTCCGACCCTGATTTTGTTAATATGTCCTGCGTCGAGTGTCAAAAATCGACGTCATGCAGATCTAGCATTAACGCAGATCCGCATCACGCGCCTCCGCCGGATGGCGCGCCTGTGACCACACACACGATGGCTCGAAGAGACTCATGACGCCTGCGTGCCTACGTCATTTCTCCGCCAGTGCAGCGCAAACCTAACCAGCCAGCCGACTTCCATGACACGCATCCAATTCTACACAAAGGCCAAATGCTCGACACGCATAACGATCTGGTGTTCTGTGCATAACGCTGCTGCTCCTGCTGCACTACAAACGTGCAGCAAAACTACCTTCCTCCTGCTTTCCGCTCGCTGCGCTGGAGCAGCATCTGCTGCTCTGGTCGACGCGAACCGATGGAGGCGGCAGCGGCGGCCGCGCCCTACTGTATGCCTGCAACTTAGTTCTTCTTGGCGAAGTGGTTGTTGATCCACTCGCTCGTGATCGACTTGGGACGCTCGAGCGGGAGGCCGAGCGCGCGGTCCCAGAAGAGCTGCGAGAGCACGCCGATCGCGCGCGACACGCCGAAGAGCACCGTGTAGTAGTTCTTCTGCGTCAGGCCGTAGTACTGAAGCAGCACACCGCTGTGCGAGTCCACGTTCGGGTACGGGTTCTTCGTCTTGCCGTGCTCCGTGAGCACACCCGGCATCACCTGGTAGATCGTGTCCACGATGCGGAAGAGCTCGTCCTCCGGCATGTACTTGAGGCCGAACTCGCGCTGGCACGTGTAGCGCGGGTCCGTCTTGCGCAGCACGGCGTGGCCGTAGCCCGGGATCACCTTGCCGGCGTTCAGCGTGTCCCACGCGAACTGCGTGATCGTCTCCTTGTTCACCGGCAGGCCCTTGGCGTGGAACTCGGTCTGCAGGTCGATGATCCAGCTGAGCACCTCCTGGTTCGCCAGGCCGTGCAGCGGACCCGCGAGCGCGTTCAGGCCCGCCGCCACCGAGAGGTACGGGTCCGACAGCGTGCTGCCCACCAGGTGCGTCGTGTGCGCGCTCGCGTTACCGCCCTCGTGGTCCGAGTGGATCACCAGGTACAGACGCATAAGCTCGTCGAACTCCGGGTTGTCGAAGCCGAGCATGCGGTTGAAGTTCGCCGAGTAGTCCAGGCTCGAGTCGTACGCGTGGTTGGGCTCGTTGAAGAACGTGTTGCGGTAGATGAGCGCGGCCACCTCCGGGAGGCGCGCGATCAGGTTGAGCGAGTCCTCGAACGTGTGCTGCCAGTACGTCGACTTGTGGATGCCCTCGGCGTACTTCTGCGCGAACACCGACTCGGTGTTCATGGCCGTGACGGCCGCCGACAGCTGCGTCATCGGGTGCGCGTTCTTCAGGTTCACGATCAGCTGCTTCACGTGCTCCGGCACCTTGGCGCGCGAGTGGAGCTCCGCCGTGAGGCCGTCCACCTGCGCCTTCGACGGGATCTCACCCGTCAGCAGCAGCCAGAGCAGACCCTCCGGGAGCGGCTCGCCGCCCTCGATCTTCGCCGGGAGCGCCTTCTGAAGGTCCGGGATCGTGTGGCCGCGGAAGCGGATGCCCTCCTCAGCGTCCAGCAGCGACGTCTCCCAGAGCAGGCACTTGACGCCACGCGCGCCACCGAGCGTCTGCTCGACCGTCACCTCGCCGAGCGACTTGTGGCCGTGCTCGGCCTTGAGCTTCTTGAGCGCCTCCTGGCGCTGCGGCACCTGCTCCTTGAGCACGTCGAGGAGCGAGCTCGACGACGTCGAGAACGCCTTCGCGGACGTAGCGCGGGCGGCGGTGGTGACGCCCGAGGCGCGGCGCAGGGTCTTGATGATAGCGCTCATTCTGCAACCACAATGGTGAACGCAAGCAGGCGTTAGATACATTGCAGACAAGTCACGAGAGCGCTTCCTTCGGTTCGAGAAGGAACTGCGAAAAGATCGCTGCCACCCGCCGGGCATCCGACCACCGATCCGCATGCAGCCTGAGCCTGCTACGGTGGTCTCTCCGCCCCACGTGTGGACAGATGGACGAAGCGCACAGAAGGGCGGCGAGGAGTGTCAGGTAGAGACAACACACCTTTAGAAAAGGACGTGTGGAGGAGGGTCCGACTTGGGTCTTGTGCGGGAAATCCGGAAGTGATGCGAGCGCCACACGTCGGTCTCGGCCAAGGATTGCTCCCTCACACTCAGCTGCTTCGCGAGCGTTCACGAAGCCTCGGTCCCGAATCCAAATCGGATCACATACTGAAACGAAGAGATCGGTGTCCCGTGCGAAAGTATGCCAAACCTTTTTTTCAGCACTATTGCGAACCTGGCAGTCGATGCGGATGAGTCGACACGGCGAGCATCCGTCTCGACTTTTCCTGTCTGGCACAAGCCGAAGCATTCGAACACGGTATATTGCATGTACAATATGTAAGAATGAATAATTTCGGTGTCGAGAATTCGATTCTACATGGAGAAATACACAGAGCATGTCTAGTCTCACTTTATCTTGCCGCAATTGGGACCTCTAGCATGCACGTGTGTAGCTCTATCGCACACGACTGCAATATATTTTGGAAACTTGCGTGAAAGAAGATCGCCCCGTCTTTGCATTTCTGCTTGGACTTTGGTGAATTCTGAATAATTTGAGGGTATCTTGATTTATTGCGAACCAGGCGAACCTAGCGAATTCGGCAGGGAATGTGATTGGGAAGACCTCAAATCGATATAAAGCGCTGCAGTTATCCTCGTGTGCCAGCATCTTGTTTTGGAGGCTCTTGCCTGCTTCGTCAACATCACCATTTGAAACGCAATATTTAGGAATTCTGGTCAGCAATAAGATAAAAATGCACTCTTTTACCTGTTTTACACTCCATCCATTACCTTTGCAAGGATCGAATCGTTCTCGAGAACCCGATCAAGAAACTATTAACCCGTCTGTGGGAATGTCGAATTGCATGAAACCCTCCACCCATCACGAAACGTTTTCATACAACTCCTTGCGTTTAACATGCTGATGATGCCCTGCCAGCAAAGCAAGACGCGCAAGGTCTCTCCCCTTGCGCTCGCGCCTTTTGCACTCTCTCACGCCCGCACATCTGCATGCACTTGCATGTGATCGCACACACGTCGCTCCCGAATCGCAAAATCGCGTCGCCTGGATGCCTGGTGCAACTTGCTTCGTGCAGACGAACTGCTGCAACAGAAAAGCAAGGTGTCTGCACCGGAACGAACCCTCTGCTGGTAGGTAATCGACCAATCCCTCGGACGGGGTGACCAAAGCATGTGCCATGCGTTTGGCTGACGCTCGAGGAATCATTCTCGTGTGCAGCGGCTGAAAGCCAGCACTTACTGCGAGCAGCGCGACAAAAAGTGTCGAGTCAACGACGTTGACGCAGATGAACGAGCACGGCAATTCAGAAACGCCATGCGCTCGTGGCCAATCGTAATCGACCGCTTTACTCGATTTATTCATTATTGCTCACTGCGCAGACGCGAAACAACTCGCAGTCTTCGCTTGGCCTTGTGCGCTGGTTCATCCGCCTCCACATCAAAGAACGCGAAGCACACCTCGCTTCGAAACACACGAGCCTCGAAGTCGCTCACGCAAGCATCACCAGTATATCCCCGTGGAATCAACGGCAAGGTGAGAAGGAGGTACAAAGCGAGCTTTTTCATCAGCCATGTCCCTCGCGCTGCTGCATCCGCACCATGCATCGCACGCTGCCATCGCGAGCGCGCAAAACTCGAAGCCATCAACTCCAGTTTCTTTGGTGCATCCCGTGCAATCAATGGCGAACACCATCTAAATCGCACCGCGAGCCTCGCTTTTGGCGTGCAGCTCTCCGTTGCAGCGCGCACACTTAGAGACTAGAAGTTGCGGCGTGGCTTGCTGCAAGGAGCGCCAAGCTGAGAGTGAGGAAGGCGTGGCGTCGACGAGTCCACGCGGGGCGCGTGTATTGAGCAGGGCCTTCGAGGGGTGTCGTGCCTCGTGGTTGCTGTGTTGTTCAGCTTGGAAGGCCACAGATGGTTCATCAGCGTCCACTTTGACTGGCCACGGGATTTGAGCATACTAAAAGCACGTCAGGAATCCACCACCGCCAGGGCGAGATATTCGCTGCATAGCAGACAGAAGCCATAAAATTACGTATGTGCGTGTGAAATTGCCACCCGAAGCGACGCGCCTTCTCGCGCTCTCTCCCACTCTCCGAGTCATGCGCAACAGTCCAACTTTCCGTCCTGTGTGGACTTGGATCGAGTATAGACCATGTCGAGAAGAATCACCGGCCAACAGGCGGGAGAGGCGTATCCTTTGGCTCAAAAATCAATTGTGTAGCCAAAAAGGCAACACTCTCTCTGCCATCTCGCCGTACACTTTGCTCGCGCCGATCGCTCCCTAAGATGCAGCAACCAGCCGCTCTCGCGCTGCTGCTTCTGCCGCTGCCATGCGCCATTCCCAATCGGCCGCTGGAGCGTCCAAGACCAAGCCGCCACTCCGCTCCGACTGCGCCAGCATGAGCCAGCAGCCGCCGCCGCCGTCCGCCAAGCTGCCGCCGCCCGCGTCCTCCACGCGCACGGCGCAGGCACCCCCACCGTCGTCTTCCACGTCGTTCGCGAACGCCATGCTGCTGGCGACGTCCACCTCGCAGCACCCGCCGCCCCCCTCGCTCTTTCAGAGCCAGAGCATGGGCTACATCGGCGCCGACTCGCAGCACGCGCCGCCGTACTCACAACCGCCGGCGTCCGCGCTCTCGGCCGGCTCCCAGGCGTACGTCTCGAGCGCGATCCCGACCACGTACCGCTTCGCGCCCACGAGCGTGCAGAGCCTCATCGGCTCGATGCGCGCCTACTCGAACGCCACAAACCTCGTGCAGTCGTACACCGAGATCCCGTCGGTCGAGGAGGCGCTCATGACTCTCGAGCGCGCCGCGCAGGCGCTCAAGGCTCGCCGCTACCGGGATGCGCTCAAGCTCTACCTCGAGGGCGGCTACGCGATGGCGAACGTCGCCGAGCGCCAGTCGAACCCCAAGATCGGCAACCTGCTCACAAGCAAGGGCTTCGAGACACTCAACTGGTGCGGTCGCCTCTGCGACTGGATCGAGGGCCGCATCTCGGAGAAGAACCCGCGCCCAGGTGTGCACAAGGTCGGCATCCCGGTCGCGCAGTGGGACGAGGACTGGACCGGGCCGTTCATGGACGAAGACGAGGCTAAGCGCGTGTGGTACACGCCTGTGTTCAGCCCACGGCCGCTCGACTTCACGAACAACGGCTACCGCCTGCGCTGCGTCGAGATGCAGCGACGACCGCGCCTCATGATCTGCATCACGATCTACAACGAGGGTCCGCAGCAGCTTAAGGCCACGCTGCGCAAGCTCGTGAACAACCTCACGTTCCTGCGCAACCAGCAGCCGGGTCACGCCAAGACGCTCTCCGGTCCGTACGCGGGCGACGACGTGTGGAAGCACGTGCTCGTGTGCATCGTGGCGGACGGCCGTGAGCAGATCAACGAGAAGATGCTCGACTACCTCGAGGCCATCGGGCTGTACGACGAGGACCTGCTGACGATCAACAGCGCGGGCATCGGCGCGCAGTGCCACCTCTTTGAGCACACGCTGCAGCTCTCGCACAACAACAAGTCGCTCCTGCCGCTGCAGACGATCTTTGCACTCAAGGAGGAGAAGGCGTCGAAGCTCGACTCGCACCACTGGTACTTCAACGCGTTCGCCGAGCAGATCCAGCCCGAGTACACGGCCGTGATGGACGTCGGCACGATGCTCACCAAGTCGGCGCTCTACCACCTGCTGTACGCGTTCGAGACGAACCGCCAGATCGGCGGCGCGTGCGGACAGCTCGCGGTCGAGGACCCGTTCAAGAATCTGAGCAACTGGGTCGTCTCCGCGCAGAACTTCGAGTACAAGATCTCCAACATCCTCGACAAGTCGCTCGAGAGCTGCTTCGGCTTCATCAGCGTGCTCCCCGGCGCCTTCTCGGCGTACCGGTACGAGGCGATTCGTGGCGAGCCGCTCGAAGCGTACTTCCAGACGCTGAACGTCGACCTGGGCGTGCTCGGGCCGTTCATCGGCAACATGTACCTCGCCGAGGACCGTATTCTGTGCTTCGAGCTGCTGGCACGCAAGGACTGCAGCTGGACGATGCACTACGTGAAGGATGCGATCGCGCGTACGGACGTGCCGCACGACCTCGTGAGCCTCATCGCGCAGCGCAAGCGCTGGCTCAACGGCTCGTTCTTCGCGACACTTTTCAGCATCTGGAACTGGGGGCGTGTGTACTCGGAGAGCTCGCACTCGTTCACGCGCAAGCTGTTCCTGCTGCTCTTCTACGTGTACCACGTCGCGAGCACACTGTTCTCGTTCTTCCTGCCGGCGAACTTGTATCTGGCGCTCTTCTTCATCGTCTTCCAGGGCTTCCAGAAGAACCGTCTCGTGTTCATCGACACGTCCGGGTACTCGCAGAACGTGCTTGACGGCGCGGTGTACCTGTTCAACCTCGTGTACCTCTTCGGACTGCTCATGCTCATCATCATCGGGCTCGGCAACAACCCGAAGCACATGAAGCTCACGTACTACTTCGTCGGTGCAATGTTCGGCGCGATCATGATGCTGTCGTCGCTGGTCGGACTGGGCGTGTTCTTCTCGTCTCCTGTGACGACGAGCTCGGTGACCGTGTCGCTGCTCTCGATTGGCGTCTACTTCATCGGCTCGGCGCTGCACGGCGAGGTGCACCACATCCTGCTCACGTTCACGCACTACACGGCGCTCATCCCGAGCTTCGTGAACATCTTCACGATCTACTCGTTCTGCAACTTGCAGGACCTGTCGTGGGGCACCAAGGGGCTCCACGCGGACCCGCTTGCGCTCACCCCAGCGGACGAGGGCGAGAAGGGTGACTTCAAGGACGTGCTCGCGAAGCGCAAGGCGCAGGAGGAGCGCCGCCGCGAGGAGCAGGAGAAGCGCGACGACCGCAAGCGCCACTTCGAGGCCTTCCGCACGAACATCCTGCTGCTCTGGGCGTTCGCGAACATCATCTTCGCGCTCTTCGTGGTCTACTTTAGCGACGCCGCGACGTACATGCCGGTGCTGTACGTGACCGTGGCGGTGATCAACTCGTCGCGACTGCTCGGGTGCTTCGCGCATTGGCTGTACGTGCACACGGAGACGCTGCGTGCGCAATTTATCGACAAGTCGCAGTCCGGCAACGGCAGCACGAGCGGCAGCAGTAATGGCAGCAACGGGTACTCAGACAGCTCCTTTCGGCAGCTCGAGGCGCACTACAACGCGCTCACGGAGGACCACCGCGCGTACGCGTCGTCCAAGTCGGTGGCGTCCGCAGTGTGAGGCGGAGAGCTAGGGATGCAGCTCCAGCTCCAGGTCAAGCTCAACACACAGCACGCGCATACACAACACACCCATCCAGTCCTCTCGACTTCTTCCTTCACAGAATTTCAGAATACTTTCGTGAACACGTAGGAACCTTGAATTCCCCCTTTCAACTTCTTCAATAGATCCGTTCTCCCGCACTTGGAAGCATCGTGTCAATCGTCTCATCGACTCAGCTGGGCGTTTGCCATGCCTCCCTCTTCGGATCGAGGACCGGTTTGGGGCTTCCTGTCGGACTTCGTCCCTCGATCCATCTACCTGACTCGACTGATTCGTGCTTATTTTGAAATTGGATCGCGATCTTGGAAGTGGCAAAAAGAAGCATGGGCGACGCCGACGACTCGAGCCAGCTGCTCCTTGGCACATGGGAAAGCACCGACGTGTTCGGCAACACGGCGTTGGACTGGACGCAAGCGATGAAGGACGGGTCGGTGCAGCTCGCAGTCACGTTCTCAGCTAGCGGCGAGCTCACGTTCGAGCTCTTCACACGGAACCCCGCAACTGGCGAGCGCACGGACGTGACTGCGAACTTCCGCCACGTGGTCGCCTCGCGAGGCCGCTACACATTGAGCGGCACGAACATCCTTCACATCGAAGGTAGCAGCGACTCGGATGCTGCTTTGCCTGAGAAACTTGAGTGGCTGGCTGAGTGATCGCACAATGCCGAACTCGCTTCAGGGGACAACTCCGGAATTCAGTGGACGTATCAGCACGAAGAAGGCGGCACGCTTCGATTCCGGTGCGTGCAAAGTGATGTGCGGTGCGGCGCGTATGTCGCCGCAACTGCCGACTGACAAGAAGAGTCGGCACTGACGTCAATGAGATCTCGTGGCAGCCTGGAGGGGGCGAAGCGCTTCGGCCGGTGCAAGGGCGTTGACGTCATCTACTTCAAAAGAGTCTCGTGATCAGAGCGTGTATGAGCTGTGATCGAGAGGACGAAGTATGGAAATGAATGCGTTAGTTGGCTGGCTATGCGAACAAGCGCAGTGGGGGATCCCGACATTGAGTGCCTTTGCTGCTGCTCCGCGATTCCTGCCACGCGCCGCGCTCCGTCACTCGCTCACATGTCCAGAACGTCGTCGAGCCAGTCTTCAAGCTGCTCGGAGGCGTCGCTAGCAGTGTGTTGTACACCAGCACCAGCAGTCGAAGCTCCTGAAGGAGTCGTTATAGATGCCGATGTCGGGCGTGCGGCTGTACTCGGTGCGCTAGAGCTCAGCTGCAGCAGCATATCCAGCTCGGTGTCTGCCGAGGGTGCTACTGGAGGTGTCGCCGCATGTGTTGAAGACGCTGGCGTTGTGGAGGCTGCAGTTACTGACTTCATGCTCGCTTGAGCTGTCTCCTCACTCGATGCACCAGCGTTCTCCCCTTCCTCCTCCTCTTCTTCTTCCTCGCTATCCAGTTGATCTTGCGGCTCAAACTCGAAGTCGACCTGTCGCGAGTGCAGTAGCGGCATCGGATCTCGTAAGCCCACCCGCAGTTCCCAGCACTCTCAAGCGCCGCAACAGAGCGGCGGAAGCCACGCACGCAGTACTTGGGGTCCATTTGGTAGCGGATGCTCGGCGCCACTTGCGCCAACTGCTCGCCGAGCCACGCAAAGTCCTACCACCCAGTCGACACCAGCAGCATCACACTCAGTGTTCTGGCCTGCAGACGCTGCAGAATCAACCCGGCCCCATCCACACCAGCACTCCGCCACTCTTGGCGCTCGGATCGCTCTCGTCGTCTTCGTCCCACTGTTTCACCGTCTGGCTCTGGAAATACGCGCCACTCGGCCGCGCGCTGGGGCCGCGTACTTCGTCTTCGCTCGCGAAGAACTGGCGCCGAAAGGGCTGCGCGCTCGCGACATCGTCACCGCCCTCGTCCTTCTGCTCTCCGCCGCGCTCCTCCGCGTAGCGGAATGCGTTCGACTCCAGCGGCCGCCTGCCACCACCGCTGCGGCGCCACGCGTGCTCTCCGTCTTCTCCGTTTCCGCCAGCGCCACGGCCCCCGCCACGGCCACGGCCGTGCGTCGCTCGGAACTTGACCTGTGAGCGCCCCATGCGATCCCAAAATGACTCGATTACGACCGAAACCAAGCAAATGCATCGATGACATTTTGGGCAGAGTGGGAGATACTACCCAAAATAAAGTGCAGCTTGGTCTGTCAGAAGAGCATGGTCCACTTGGCTGACAGTCCTTGCCACTCCAACGTTTCTCGCGCTGTCTCGAGACGATCATGACGGAGCAGACAATGCTACCGCAGCAGCGCTCGAGTAAGAAGGTTTCGAACTGGAGAGAGAATGCGTGAAGAAATGTAGCATTGAAAAGCAACTTGTGGTGCGGCAGCTTGGCTAACTGAACGCTTGCTTCGCCGCTTACTCTTCAGCGGCCACGGCAACCAGCGGGAAGCGCGCGAGCACGCCCTCCCACGTGCTCGTGCCCTTGACGAGGCTGCGCACCACCGCGCCGATATCGTTGATCGACACGCGCACCTGCTTGCACGAGTCGCGCTCGCGCAGCGTCACCACGCGGCTCTCCACCGTGTCAAAGTCGATGGTCACCGCGAACGGGATGCCGAGCTCATCCGCGCGCGCGTACTTGCGGCCGATCGCCACGCTCGACGAGTCCACCTTGCACTCGAGCTCCTCCTCCGCGAACACGCCCTCGAGCTCCGCCGCGATCGGCTCGAACGCCGCGTTCGAGCTCAGCGGCAGCACCGACACCTTGATCGGCGCGATCGTCGCGTTGAACGACATCACGCCGCGCTTCTCGTCGCCCTCGCGTGCATAGTAGTTGTGCTCAAAGACCGCCGTGAGGAGGCGGCCGATGCCGAACGACGGCTCGATCACCGACGGGATGAACTTCTCCTCGCTCACCATCTTCTCCACGACCTTGATCGCCACCATGTCGCGCTTGAGCGTGAACTGCTTGCCATCGCAGAGCGGGCCGATCGTGGCCTCGCCCGCGGTCGCCAGCTCGTGCTCGAACGCCAGCGCGCGCTCGACGTCGTCCTTCAGCGCTTCGAGCGCCTCGTTGATCGACGCCAGGTCAGCCTTGAACTCGCGGCCCATCTTGCCCTTGTTCGGCTTGATCTCCACGATCTGGCGCTTCTCCGGCTTGTCGAACTTGTGCGTGCCCACCATCTCGACCTTGCTCTTCTTCGCGTGCACTGTGAGGTCGTAGCACGAGCGGTCGGCGTGGCCCGCGCACTCGACCCAGCCTGAGCTCAGCTTGATCTCCAGGTCCCAGCAGTCCGTCGCGTAGTGCGACATCTCCGTGTCCAGGTGCTGGCGGAAGCGCAGGCGCTTCATGTCGATACCGATCTTCTCCGCGAACTGGGACGTGCGCGCGAGGTAGTACGCGAGCGCCTCGTTCGCGATAATGCCACGCGCCACGGCGTCGGCGCAGGTCATTCGCACAGTCTTGCCGTCCGTGAGCTGGTTCGTCTTCGTGAGCAGCGACAGCTCGAGGTTCGCGACCTTGTGGAACTTGGCATGGCTCTTGTCCTTCGGGTTCACAAAGTACTCGATCTCTGCCTGCTGGAACTCGCGCACGCGGAGCAGGCCCGCGCGCGGCGAGATCTCATTGCGGAACGCCGAGCCGATCTGTGCGCAGCCGAACGGCACCTTGCCGGCGTTGTACTCGAGCAGGCGGCGGAAGTTGAGGAAGATGCCCTGTGCCGTTTCCGGGCGCAGGTAGCCCACGAGGTTGCCCTCCGGGCCGATCTGGCACTGGAACATGAGGTTGAACGGGATCGGGAAGCTCAGGTCCGCGCCCGTGCCTGGCGCCTTGATGCCGTACTCCTGGAAGACAGCGTGGATCTCCTCGGGCGAGTACGACTCGGCCATGGTCGCGTGCAGACGGTGCTTCTCCTGCTCCTCCGCCGACAGGCTCGGGTTCTTGTCGAGGAAGTTCTCGACGTGGTCCTCCAGCAGCTTATCAGCACGGTAGCACTCGCCTGACTTGGTGCACTTGACCATGAGGTCCGTGAAGCGGTCGACGTGGCCCGAGGTCTTGAGCACGATCTCGGGCATGAGGTTCGTGCACTCGATCTCGAGCAGCTTATCCTCGAAGACAAAGTGCCGACGCCACGCGCGCAGCAGGTTCGCCTTGAGTGCGCACGCCGGCGGCCCAAAGTCGTAGAAGCCGCCGATGCCGCCGTAGATCTCGAAGGACGGCACGACGAACATCTTGCGGATGAGCAGGTCGTCCAGCGCCTTCTTTTCCGCCTTGGAGAGCCCGTCAAGCTCGGGGCCCTGCTTGGCCACCTCGGCGTCCAGCTGCGCCTTGAGCGTCTTGAGCTGGTCCACGGCCGCCTTGACGGCGTCCGCCGCCGCGCCGGTCTGCTTGAGCTCGCGCACGAGCGCGCCCTGGCGCGTCACGGTCGCGCGCAGCGCGTCGATGTCCACGGGCGCGGTGCTCGCCATGGTTGCACGTTCGGTTGTGAGGATTGGCGAGAAGAGAGAGGGAGAGCGCGCCGTGTAGCTGGTGTGTGCCGCCAACCAAGCAACTAGGTGTGCCGCGCAGCTCTTTTGGGGGAATGAATGCAAGTGGTGGCCACCACAAGAACGCTCTTACACACAAACAACAATGGTGAAATAACAGAGGGAAGATACATTTCCCGGGAAAATCTCACTATAGGATGTTGCAGCTCAGCAACACTCACAGCAACACTCGAACCTTCGTGCGATTCTGCGGCGTCTTTCGCGGTAGGAAGCTTGGAGCGTTCTTGTGGCGCACAGTCCGACTGCAAGCTCCATTTCTCAAGCGAACTCGACTTCAACAGAGGTGGACCAAGCTAGCAGAACAACACAGCTATGGTTGACAAGTACAATGGCAAATACTCTGCTGCTCAATGAGCGTGAGCACGAGATAAGCGCAGATGTCGAGATAAGCGCTGGAGCTGGCACGAGGCGATTCTTCATGCGCTCGTGGACCCTGAGAAACTCGTGCGCGGTGCACCTACAGCTCTCCATGCTCTTGGAAACAGACAGCATATTAACCGCACTCACCACCCCCAGAGATCGGAACGCAGCCTTTGCGGTGTTCCCCAGAGATGAAAGCGAGCGCCGACGTGAGAATGCTGACATCACGTGGACCGAGACAGCTGCGAGCAGCGAATGCGCTGGTGCAGGCAGACACGCCACTCAGCCGCTCCGTAGAAACCAGCGCACATGATTGTGTCGAGTACTACGCTTGCAGTCGAGATCTTCTAAGCTGGTTTGCTGCTTCGTTCGCCACCGAATCGCCCGCTGGTTTCCTCGAAGTGTCGAATGGCTCCGTTCCGACGCATGCGCATCGGTTCGATCTGCGATGTCAGCGAAGTCGCCGAGAGCCCAAGAGGCTCTCATTCTCCATCGCTCGCAAGCACGAGCTCGCTCGACAGGGCATGGCGCAAGCGTGAGAAGCGATTCGTGCTGGAGTCGCCAGTCATTTTGCCAAGTGGTCACGTTGAAGCCAGCGAGCAGTGAGTGAGTGACCCGAGTCTGTTTTCCGAGGAAAGTCACTATTCGTTTTGTATAAAGCAAGCCTGTTTCTGAACTTGCTATTCACCTTACAGGCACACAAACGAGGGTGCTGAAGAACGCGCGTGATTGGCTATGTAAAAATACTTTGTATACCACATCCTTTCTATCTTTCGCACTACCTCTTTATGTTGGGTTTTGAGCTTTGTGACGATCCATATATCAGAGTGTCACGCCCTCTTCAACGCATTATGAAAGGCTGTGTCCAGCTGCACACGAGAAGAGCCTCGTGGCTGAAATCTCGTCAAACGGCCAGATAGGAAGCACTTCTGACGCGCACAGGAAGCGAAGACACAAGCTACCATAGGTACATCAACCAACTGCCGCGTCACCACCACCGCCTTGCAAGCGTGCACCTCTGCTCATTTCCACATTGGACGTGCGCCGCACACCTCGGTGTTCTTCATCTCCTCGCACAGATGCTGCTGCTGCGCCACACGCCCCGCCACTCGCGCCTCTCGGCCGCAACGCTGCGGCGCGCGAGTTCGTCGACATCTCGCGCCGCCGCACCGCTGGCTGCCAGCGTGTCGCCTGCCACCGCCGACTTCTCCGCTGCTACTGCGAGCGCTGCTGCCTCCACCGACAAGCCGCGCACGCTGTCGTTCGAGCAGACGGAGCTGATCTTCAAGCACAAGAGCACGGCCGAGCTGCTGCGCGCGTACGGCGTGTTCAAGGCGTCGCAGCTGCAGACGCTCGTGAAGCACAGCGAGCAACTCGTGAAGCTTTCGTACCAGTTCCCGGGCGCCGCGTTCACCAACAAGCTCCTGCGCGCGAGCTTCTTCGGCCACTTCTGCGCCGGTGAGGATGCGAACGAGATCCGTCCCGTGCTCCACAAGCTCGCGGATGCCGGCATCGGCGGCATCCTCGACTACGCGGCCGAGGCCGATGTCGAGCAGCCGCGCGATCTCAACGGCGTCTCGCAGAACCTCGTGTCCGCGCGCACGTACGACTACGAGGACGAGGCCACGTGCGATGCGAACGCGGCGATCGCACGCCAGGCCATCCTCGACGCCGGCGCCACGGCCTCGAACGGCGAGCCGGCGTTCGTCGCGATCAAGTGCACGGCGCTCGGCAAGCCCGAGCTGCTCATGCGCATGTCGTCGATCATCGTGCAGGCTCAGCTGCTCTTCAACTCGCTCGACGGGCCGAACCTCTCACGCGCCAAGACGCAGTACCTCGAGAAACTCGTGGACTACCCGACGCTGCGCGCCGGACTCGCGAACGCCGGCGTGGAGATGGAGGAGGAGGAGCTCAAGAAGCTCTTCCAGGAGCTCGACAAGAAGTCGGGTGACGGCGTGATCGACTACGTCGACTGGGTGAGCTTCCTCGACCCGTTTGACCTCACGATGGGTCCGCTGACGCAGTTCATCCAAGAGGACCCGCTCAGCGAGAGCGAGAAGACCCAGCTGCGTAGCATGATCAACCGGCTCGAGTCACTCGCGAACGAGGCGAGTGTGATGGGCGTGAAGCTCATGGTCGACGCCGAGCAGACGTACATGCAGCCGGGCATCGACCACCTCGCGCTCAACCTGCAGCGCAAGTACAACCGCGACAACAAGGACGTGATCTACAACACGTTCCAGTGCTACCTCAAGATCTCAGGCGACCGCGTCGACATCGACCTGGAGCGCGCGCGCCGTGAGAACTTCCGCTTCGCGTGCAAGCTCGTGCGCGGCGCGTACATGGTGCAGGAGCGCAAGCGCGCGCGCGACCTGGGCTACATGGACCCGATTCACGACTCGATCGAGAGTACGCACGCCAACTACAACGCGCAGGTGGCGAAGCTGCTCAAGAACAACGCGATCGCGAGCTTCATGGTCGCATCGCACAACGAAGACTCGGTGAAGAAGACGGTCGAGCTCATGACCGCGCACGGCATCGACCGCAAGAGCGGCGGTGTGTACTTTGGGCAGCTGCTGGGCATGTGCGACCACGTGTCGTACACGCTCGGGCACGAGCACTACCGCGTGTTCAAGTATGTGCCGTATGGCCCGATTCACGAGGTGCTGCCGTATTTAATCCGCCGCGCGCAGGAGAACTCGGGACTCATGAGCGGCGCGACAAAGGAGATCAAGCTGCTGCGCAAGGAGCTGCTGCGCCGCGTGAAGAGCTTCTCCGTGTAACAAAAGATATCCATTTTGCCTCTTATCTCAGTGTGTTGCGGTCAGTGAACACGCGTGTGCGTGCATCTGCTGCGCCGACCGGTGCTACGCGCGTGTGTACACGTCGTTGTCGACAGATGCATGCACCCATCACTAAGACAGACCTTGTCGCGTCACTTAAAGCAGCGCCACGGTCGGCTCCACGTGCTCATGGCCCTTGTGCGCCTCTTCCTCCTTCGCTCCCTCGTCCAGCGCAGGAACTGCGTTGCCAGTGCTCAGTTTGCGTCTCTTCGGCACCGACGGCGACGCGATGCCGTTCCCAGGCTTGTCCAGCTCGTCGCTCGCCTGCATCTGCTGCTGATGCTTGGCCGCCACCGCGTGGATCGCCGCCGCGGCAGCTTCCTCCATCGCAATCTGGTGCTCGGACGAGTGGTGAAGCGCGGAGTGGTCGAACGGAAGATCCTCTTCGTCTGCACAAGCACACCCAGAGGATCAGTCACTGCACAGACTTGGTGTCTTGCTTATACAGCTACAATCACCGCAAACAACAGCAACCAACAACGCACACGTCGAGTCCAAAAACGTCGGCTCCACATCTTCTTCCACCACCGAGCCGCTGGCGTGCAAACCGGCCGCGAGGTCGTGGCTGGTGGCGCCGGCGCTGTTCGCGCTGCTTCCGTCCGTGAGCACGCGCTTGCACGTGCGCTTGTTGTGGCCCTTGACGCCGCAGATGCTGCAAGCCAGCTTCTCCTGCTTCACATCGCCGAACTGCTGGATCTGCTGCACCTTGCGCGGACGGCCCCGCGACTTGGGCTGCGGGATCGGCACCGTGACACCGTCCGACTCGACCGTCTCGACATCGATCGGCGTGATGCGGCCGCCATAGAGAGCCTTCAGGGACGACATCAAGTACATCCGCGGGATGACATCCGTGCGCATCATGCCGGCGAACGAGATCGCGAGGTACACGTGCAGGCACGGGAAGCGAGACACGTCGTACTCGCCACACGTGCAGCTCTGCTTGGCAAAGTCCACGATGCGCTGGCGGCCAGTCTGGTGGTCGATCACCTCGTAGCCGTTCTCCGAAATGCGGAGCACCTCGTAGTGATCCGCCTCCGCCTCGTACTGCATCAAGAGTGCGTGGAATTCTTCCGCGTACTCCGTGCTGATCTGCCCATACTTCTCGAAGCGCTGGAAGAGCGTGCTCGCGACCTTAGAGACCCAGCCCACAAGGATCATCAGCGGGGTCTTCGTGCTCAGCATCTCGAGCCATTGGAACGGGTGGTCCGGAGGCACAACTCCCGCTGCCTGGCTGCCCGTGACGGAGCCAGACATGCTCCCGGTGGCATTCGCTGTCGCGAACAGCTCCACCGCGTCAGACTGGTGGGATTCCGGGAACAGCTCGTGCAGCGGACGCTGGAGTTCCTCGCCGCGGCTGTGCACGAACGTCAGCGCGCTGCGCCCGACATCCGGGATCGCCTTGTGCAGCTGCTTGAGGAAGAAGAGCCAATTCTCGTCCGACTCGACCGGCGCGATGCCGATCGCGATCGGCACGTTCTCGCCCATCGCGTCCTGCGTCGTCGCAGTCATGAGCACGCCGCCGAACGCGGACGTGATCAGGAACACGCTCAGCAGAATGGTCGAACGACAGTAGCGCAGCGTGAGCTGCAGCGGCTTGGGGCACAAGAACGCGCGCGCGAACGTCGTCGTGTCCGGGAGGTACTCGAACGCCGCGACCGAGCCTTCGTTGCTCTTCACGAACGCGTCCAGGTAGCCGCGGATCTTGGTGTACGACGCGCTCTCCTCCACTTTCTTCTGCTGGCGGAAGGCGCTGAGCGCGCGCCACGCGGTCATGTACGACGTCGAGACGCCGAACTGGTCCTTCATGATGACCGCCATGTCCTTGGGGCGCACGGCATCACCAGCCTGCGCCATGAACGGCTTGGCAGTCTCCATGAGTGCCGCAGCCGAGATGTAGCTGCCCGGGTTCGCCTGCGCCATGGCACAAGTGCTGCTGTGCGCCACCACGGCGCGGGTGACGAACACACGGCCGTTTGTATGGCGGTTGGCCGAGACCACGAACTCGCATGTCGTGGGCGTCGTCTTGCGGTGCTTCCACGTCGGACAACGCGCCTCGAGGCGCTGGGGGCTGCTGTGCTGCATGTAGTACGGCAGTCCCATGCGCACCGAGAACACCTTGAGCTCGCGTCGCAGTTCGCCCATGTCGTTGTAGCTCTCGCGGAATGGCGGGCAGCGCGTGGGCAGCAGGTGAGCCACAGCCGCCGCGAGCGCTGTCCCTCCCGCCGCGGGCGCCGTCGCCTCCGTTGGCGCCCCAGGGGCCGTCGCCACGTTCGCTGCACCCGTCACTGCGCTCTGCGCCGCGGTCGGCGCGAGGTTCATGTACGAGTGCACGAGCGAGTCGCTGGTACCGTGGCCGTCAGCGAGCGCCACCGCCGCGGCGGCAGCTGCGGCTGCAGCGGCGTCAGGTGGTGAAGAATGCGAGGGAGCAGCAGCCCCAGTTGCGTGCGGTTCCCCGCCGGTCGCCGCCGACGCGGTGGCGCCGTCGCCACCGCCATCCTCGCCAGTGCGTGTCGTCCTAGCCATTGCGCTTTCGTAATTTCCTCCAAGTGCTAGGGCCAGTCCCGCAAGAACCCTAACTCCCCCCCTGTTTGGAATTACGCGCAGCAGCCCGCGAACAGCGCGGAACTCCAGTTCTCGCCGAGTCGCTTCGAATAAGACGCGGTCCACTGTTTGGAGCGCTTCTATTTACGGCAGGCTGCGTGTAAATACAGCGCGTATTTACAGAAAGTACTGGTCGCGCTTCGAGAAGGTACGAGCTGGGGCACAAACGTAAGAACAGCAGTACTTAACGACCGGAACGAGACTGGATGTCTGTACTTTAGCGTCAATCGGACCACTCCTAGTGAAGAAAACAAGGGAGATTCTTCCCCCTTCGAACGCACAAGCTCGAAAGCTCGAAAGCTCGGAAAGCACGAGCAGCAAGCTGATCGGAGCAGCTCCGTGAGCGCACAGTTGCCCCCCTTTCTTCCCTATCGCCCATCGCCGCCTAAAGCGCAAGCGAGCGACGGACCCTCATGACCACGCCCGGCAGCCTCGACGGCGCCGCCAGCAACGGCGGCCGCCACAGCCGGAACAACAGCACGAGCAGCAGCAGCGGCGGCGGCTTAGGCTTTGGGCCGCTGCCCCCGCCGCCGCACGTCGGCCTCTCGCCGCCTGTTGTTGTCCCTGCGCCACCGATGCCGACGTCGGCGCTGCTCGGCCATGCTGGTGCGTTCGCTGTGCGCCAGAAGTCCCTTGGATCCTTCGTTGCTGGGGGGGGGGGGGGGGGGGGGGGGGGGGGGGGGGG